>JAYJMB010002304.1:0-15443 GCA_036873735.1 Pouteria campechiana
AGTTTTGTTGTCATCAAAATCATATATAATATATGTGTGGATCATCATTCTATCACAATACATGTATGACTCAACATGTTCCTTATGGTCTCCAGCATCTCTTATGTAGCCATTGCCTTCATTTTCTTCTCAAATCTTTGGTTCCTTCAGTTATTATTGTTGTTATTCTTTTTCTTATCAAAATAAGAGTTTTATTTTGTCTTCTGTTCTCCTTTCCTTTTACCTATGTTTGGGCAATCATACTGCATGTGTCCTTGCTTGCTACAATTGTAAAAAATAGAAGTTTGCAGCTTCTTTTTCTTGTTTTTGAAATTGTTTGATCTACCTCCAACCTTTTCTTTATTAGCATCATCTTGAATCTTTTAGTTAGCATTACCATATCTTCTTCATCCTCTCCACTTAAAGATGCCTCTTTTTACAAGTCTTCATTAATTGATTTTGCTCATAATGTGATTGCTTTCTTACTTTTTGGTTCTTCTGGGACCTTCTGCTTCATCAATACCTCATCAGTCATGAGGAACCCTATGAGTTCTTCCATAGTAATTTTATCCAACTCCTTGGCCTCCTGGATAACAATTACCTTAGGCACACGTTGCCTAGGTAGAGATCTTAAAATTTTCTTCACAAGCTTGGGCTTCTTGAATTTTTTCAAAGATTCTTTAGCCCATTTATAATCTTTTGAAACTTGCTAAACATTTCAAAGATTGTTTTTGAATCCTTCATGGTAAAGGATTCATATGCATAAGAAGGTTAATCTTTGTTTCTTTAACCTAGTTAGTACCTTCATGTGCAACTCGTAATTTATCTCAAATTTCCTTTGCAAAGTCACAAGAGAAAATCTTCTCAAAATTTGAGGGTAAGAGGCCATAGTAGAGGCATTTTTTTTGCTTTAGAATTTCTCTCTACCTCCACTATATCTTCTGCAGCATATTTGTCTTCAGTATTGATAACAATCTTTGCATTTTTAATGGTCAGCCACAACTAATAATCTATGACTATTAGAAAGTTTTGCATTCTTATCTTCTAGTACCCATAGTTTGATCCATCAAGAGGTGGGGGGCGGGGGGTGAACTGAGCTTTAAAAAATTTTATCCATGATAAAGCAAATGTGCTAAAAGCGAGATTAATAGAAGAAACAATGCATAATGCATAATATTTTTATAGTGGTTCGGCCCATGTTGGGATCCCAATCAACTTCTCTAAAATAGTTTTTGTCTATTGTCTTAGGTTCCACTAACACAATCCCTTTCCAAATATAGGTTGGTTTTTTAGAGTTTACTAACAAACTCTTATAGCCAATGCAAGTTTCTTTACTTGCAGAAACCAATCCTTATACTGCAAGCACCCTGCTTATAGATATCAAGCAATTAAACTAACTTGTACAAAAGATATGCCTATTAGTTAGGTAGAGTAGTACTTAATGTAAATCAAAGAAGTAAAGATATATAATGAACTATCGAACTATGAAATCCTTTGTAATTAATGTTTTTGTAGCTTTAATCTTGATTGGTAGTGAAAGCGCAATGGAGTATGAGCTCTAGGAAGAAAACTTTAATAAACTTGTAAATGCAGCAGTTTAATCTCTTTGAATGTCTTACTTTTTCTTCCAGTGTCAGGATCTTCAATTTATAAACCTCAAAAGATATTGGAAATGTTGTAGCTATCCTTATTGTTTTAGATAATGGCCACTTCATACCTCTAAAATTTAGGTTTAGACCTCTTAAGGTTAGGTGAACTTTTAATGACTGTTGTGGCAATGTAAACCTCTAAAGGTGGACTTCTTTCCTCTATAAGCTGCCAAGAGGGGATGCTTTCAATCTAGTGACTTCTTCAGACCTTTAAAAGGTCAGGGCATGTCCTCTAAAGCTTCCTTTGAAGGACTAACTATTCCAACTACCACCAACAACCAGTTTTTGCAGACCTTTGTAGGTTGAAGTATCATCTATAAACACCTATAAAAACTTGATTTTAGTTAGAAATTTTTTAGAGTGTTCTCAAGATCTCTGTAGAGGAAACTGCTCTCCTCTAAGCTATCCTATGAGTTGTAAAAACTAAGTTTTACTTTGCATTTACTTGTTTTGTGATATTTGTGGGTGGTTGGTAAATTGAGTTTTTGGATTACATATCACTTTAAGTTTAGTTTCCTTATGACTTTCATAAGTTTTATTATTTTAGTTTTGCAAAGCATGGAAATAAATTTGTTAGTACCCTCTTTTTCACTTATGTATTTGCTCATCATCAAAACTTAGTTTTTAAAACTTGCTCATTATCAAAATCAAGCTAATTATGGGGTTGGTCTTATGGTAGCTCAAGAGAAGGTGTGAATTGGGCTTAAAGAGATTTTGGCCAAATTAAAACAGATGTGCTAAGAAGAGATTAAGAGAGATCACACAAGACACTACACAATCATGATTAATTTCTATCAAGTAACAAAAATATACCAGATAGATAACCCATTTACACATAACTCAGAAATCATTCAAGATACTAGCTAAGTAAATTCATGAAATTCATTCTTCATCAAACTGTTCATGAAATGAGAACATGTTTTTATGTGTGTGTGTGTGTGTGCTTTGTCAATCTCATGCTATATGCATGCTTTTCAATCAACAATATACAATCTAGTGATTCTAATGATCTCCACAAAACACCTCATAGTCTTGTTTTTATAATCCCTCTCCACTAATGTAAACAACTCTATCTACTTCGATCAATAGGTCATTGTTCTAATGGGGCCTTGCGTTCAGCTAACAAAGAAAGGAATAAGGATTTCACAAAATAAGAGATCATAAATGAATACATATGACTATTGTAACACCCTACTCCTAAGGCACTACCATCTTTTACCAGAGAAGAATTCTACTAAAAATCTGGCAAAGTCTGTTCTAAAATATAAGGATCCACACCTATACCACCATTTATCACATAATATCAGTAATGGCCATATTTTGCTATGTATTTATGAATGGAAATGGAAATATTTCCATGAGTTGTTTTTCTAATTCATGCCTTGTGGATGTTATGAATGAGGGGTTTGAATTATCCCATAATTAGCAAATGTATATATAAATGGAATAGGAAGCCTTCTTGGATAAAGTATAATTACGTTATGGCGTGCTTGGATGGCACAATTATTTATTTTATGCCTGTTGAGCATAATGTTGATTTGTGGTGCCTGTATGGCATGACATAATGAGCCTAGAGTGGCATGAATAGAATATTACATGCATGCTTGACTCACGTTAGTATACGCCTAAATGACGTAGAGTATGCATGAAAAGAATAAGGATTTAAGCCTCATAATATAGTTATTTTGCATTGTTCATCTCAGGATGACATGAAAATGTGTTGCGTTTATGACAATGAATTGAAATTAGAATATAATGTAGTTGATGCATATTCTAGATTAGAACATGTTGTTATGATTAATTATTTTCTATTATTTTTGCCTACGTGTTGAGTTGCCCAAACTCATGCCTTCTTCTTCCATTTTTTTTAGTTGACAGGTCAAGTAATGAAGTCCACATACGGATCGAGTGTATAAATAATGTTAAAGACATTTTATTAATGGTATGGTAGAATGCGGGGATTGGAATCCCATTATATAATTGTGTAATTATATTTCATTCCAAATAATGTATAATTGAGTGTATGGCATGTCATAGTGATAGAATTTTGAATGTAACTATGTGATTGTCATCATGATCAGTTTCGGTCTTGGGATAGAGCTGAGGGTATGGGTGTGAATTGTTGTTAAATTTAATTATCTTAAGATAGTTAAATTTAGTTTTTACATATTAAATGTATGTATTCCAAGTGTAAACCCTAATAATTTAGGGTAGACTCTACCAAATGTTTGGCAAAATTTGCATTGAAATGAGAAGTTGATAGGAAAATATTAGCATCCCGCATCAGCCCAGGTAGTGCGAGGTGAAAACACATATGGTGGGGGTATGGGGCATTACAATGTCATACCCCTAAACATTTATACATTTCTAACACAAGAAATAAAATACATTCATAAACAATAAAACAAACCAACAACTGTCCAAAACCATAAGCTGCATCGTAATGGGGAATAACATAACTGGACTTACACAAAAATCCATTGACACACATCATATACATTTTACTGCTATGACATGCCAATACACTTATCTTATATAGAACTCAATGTACATTAAACTTTGACTCACATCAAATTACAAATTCATATACATTATGGGTATTCCAACCCTAATTGCGTTAAAGTACTAAGAAATTCACCATTGACTTCTGATTATGAGCACCAACCCCTAGTTGGGCTCTACTACTTGACTAGTCAACTAAAAATCATAAACAAACAGTGTCAGTCTAAGCAACTTAGTAAGTAGGCAAAATAGAAAACAATGAACAATAAACCCATGAAATCATAATACAAGAATGCACGACATTACAATGTGCTCTCATGACCATAATACACATAGATTCCCTTTTTCCAACAATTTGACCCATCCTTAATAGCATTATCAACACCATTTCAATCAGAATGCAACTCATCTTCTAAAGTAAAACTCATCTATTATCTCTTCATCATGGCAACCTCACCTATACACATCCATCATCATTATATCAATATCCAAGTCAATTATTTTTTTATTCAAAATCATTAGTAAGTTGTCCCCAAAAATAGGACCCATCACTAAGTCATCCTCATGAAGATATATTCATTCTAATTATATTAACATTAACACAATTCCCTTTCCTTTTCAATAGTTATTGATCTCTCCCTGTACCCTCGGCTACAAACCCTGCTAGTTCCATGACAGCTCAATCTCTGCTCTCTGTGGCATCCTACCCTCATTCCTCTATAGGGATTACAATTCATCAATTATCTCTAATGTTGAGCTTAAGTGTATCATACCCACAATTCACAACTCATCACTACTTGGCTTCTGTACTCTATGTCATCTAGACATATCATCATTGTTTTGATATTATATCATAACTCTGCCATCTAGGCATTATCCCACGAGTGTCATATCATAATCATCATACTATGCCATCCTAACATAGCTATACTCACATTGTGTCCGTGCCACCAGGGCACAATCATATCATGTCATTTGGACATCTTACTCACATTATGTCAATTAAGACCAAGTCATCGAGGCATAACCACACACATCCTAGTACCATATGATCATATACATGCCATTCAGGCATCTACATCACAACATGATGTATGATGCATAATAAAATGCCATGCTATACTATATCTAGACCAATTCTAAAGCAATACATGATGATATAAAATCCCAACATTTCAACTCCAATATAATACACATGCAATTTCATGATATGCTAAATGCATAACACTATACCATTTTCTACATGTTCTTGATGCACATGCTTTTATATTCCAGACTCATATGCAGCCTCACACCCCTATACCGAAGTACACATGCTCTCATAATCCAAGCTTACACTTAGCCTCATGCCCCTATGTTTGGGGTAAATATGTTCTCATAATCTAGCCTTAGATTCAGTCTCACACCCCTATACCTAGGGTACATGCTCATACCCATTCTCCATATTCATCCGCGCACACATGTATCATTATTTCCTCATTTCCAAGGCTAGTCTTATCAACCTAACATTCTCATTTATACATTTTCATTAGTTGACTTAGCCTTATTGACAAAGCAATTTCATTCACACATGCTTATCATTTTGATAACATGACTATGATAGGTCTCATCATTCATATGCATATTCATTTTTGTTTCATAGAATTTGCCAGTTGTATATACCATCCTTTCCCTTTTTTAATGTGTGATGGGTTTGTCCCTGTAACCATAGCTATAAATGTTACTAGATCCATGATAGCATTATTGTGCTTCCTATGGTACCCCACTGTCATTGCAACACAAGGATGTCAGGTTCACCATCTATATCTACTGAAGGGATCGAATATAGTAGCTACCCGGCCTCGTTGCCACGTTCTACTTATTATGCATTTTCATACTTATTGCATCATATCCACGCCACTAAGGCATTCAGGCCCTCAAGCATTCATCTATACCCCATGGGTGTCACTGTTGAAATTATTGTATGATTTTAATGACAACAAAACTTGTCTTAAACTTGATCTATGCTAATGATGATTTTAATGTAGGAAGCCAAAATGAAGACAAATATGCTTGGCATGAATAATCATTATTACAACATTTGAACGCAAGCATATTACATAAATTATTTTAGAGAATGAAGAATTTATTATGATCCATAGTACATTAACCTTGTTTATTATATGTTGGATCATAGATATATCATATTCTTTATGAAGTTATCACTTTAAGTTTTCATTGAAAAATACAATGTGTGATTTATCCATGTTATACAACTTGTTAAAATCATGTAGGGATAAACATATTTTGATAAGTGTGCTTCATAAAAGATATTCTTTATATGAAAAGGAAATTGTAATTAAATGATTTATCAATACTCTAACTTACGTGGATAAATGTATTTTGATTTGTAATGAAAAATGTCAAGTTAACAATATAGCAAAAGTGTAGAAATTTTCAAGTGCAGGTTCGCTCCTACAGTAATTTTGCTATAGTACTTCTGCTATAGTAAAATGTTGCATTACTGCTATAGTGACAGACGGAGTGAAATTGTCTATAGTTACAGATGAAGTGGAATTGCTACAGTAGAAGCCGAAGTGGATTGTCTAAAGTGGAAGACGAAGTAAAACTTTAGACAAATTAGCAGATGAAGTAGTAGATGAAGTGGAAGACGAAGCTCGAATTAGCAAACGAAGTAACTAACGAAATGATATAATAATTTGCTATCGTAACCTACAAACAAGCTTTAACCAATTTATAGATGAAGTCAATAGAAAAATTACTATAGTAATTTGCTATAGTACAACAGACTAAAACTTTTGGCGATTAGCAGTGATCAGCTATAGTAATGTGCTACAGTAACTTGCTACGGTGAAAATTTGCTGCTTTTACATGTCAAAAATTCAATTTTTGCAACTCAAGCAGTTCATAACCTTTTTGGATTGTAAAAATAGACAATCCATTGAAAGAGAATGAAATGCTTGAAGGTTCTAAGTGCTAAAAAAGAATCAAACATCAAGAACCCATTCAAATCTCCAAGTGAAGGACTGCAGATCTGTCATATTTCAGAAAGTTGAGTTATAGAGATTTTGCAATATATTCAAAGATGTCAATTTGAATTCTCTATTCAAAATCTCAAATATTTGAAGAAATAATGAAAAGGCAATAGATGGAAGAAGAAGTTCAAAGAGTGGTATGCTGTCGTAGGCAACCAAATTTAGAACCTTACTCCAATTAACTTATCTATAGTAGTGTGAATAAGGGTCAATCACACGAGGAGTATCTAGCTTAGTTTAATGCAATGTGAATAAAAAAGGGGGGTTTTCAATGTAATGAAGAAAGTGTTATAAAAGAAATCTATCAGAGGAGGAAACCTTAGTTCAAGTCAACATCCACCATTAGAATCTCATAACTAATCATTGATGCAATTATAAATCAAATCATACTTTGAATATTCACCATTGGAATTATTTTTCTTATCTCTCCTTCAATATAGTTAATTAGAAACCAGCATTATAATTAACCCTAACTACTAAATAACCGAAAACTAGCGCTAAAGGTTTAATCTAATAGTAGCCTTAAGATTTGTAGAGATTGATGAAGCTAAACAACACAAGCAGCAGCAGTTGCATTTAATTAGTTAAATATTCTTCTTAAGATTTAATAACTGCAATAACAACAAATTATTAAAACCTAGTTGCTTCACAGATTAGAGGGATTAAATGATTACGGATTTGATATCTAATCTAGCAATAGATTTTAATTAATACTTAACTAGTAGGCCCCTTAGAAATTAAGCATAACAATCATAATCATGAACAAAGAAGAACATTCAATACTCAAATTATAAATTGAACAATTAAAACAAATTAGATCTCACAGTATGTTGATTCTGAGGCTTCTATCTCCTTATACTAAGAATAAAAGTTTAGCCATGCAGGGCGATAAACACAAAGAAAAAAAAGAAAAGAGAGAATATTCTTTGTTGAACGCTGCCAAGAAGTCTGCTACAAACCCTAGCAAAAGAACCCTAAAAAATCCTAGGAAACTGCTATTTATATAGAGTCAAAAATACACAAAACAACAATTTTCACAACTTTTAAAAAGTGAGAAAAGAGTTGGGTGTCATTGGTGCCACCTTGCTATCCAATGGCATGGTGGTGTGAGGTGGGTTGGCACCTGTGGTGCCGATCTACTGCCTCCGACTGCTTTGCTTCTTATTGCTTCTCTCCTGTACTTCATCTTGACTTTGGCATTCTTCCTCTATTTTCCCTTGATGTAGTCTTTATCTTTCAAATCTCCAAAAATAAAAGTTGTAGAACTTTTTCTTGTATTTCCATAACATCTTTAACCATCTCAATTGGAGGTCGGATGAGAGAGTTATGCCTAAAATATAGAGTGATGCTGAAGTTGTCCAAAATCCTTCAAATGACTTCTTTTTGTACTTAACCCTTCCAACTGTCTCCTAAATTAGAATATAAGAATAATGAGTGTATATAGAAGTTAAATAAGTGTAAATTTCTAAATATTAAGTGCAAAAAATATGATATTTTGCATTCTCATTAGAGAGCAAAACACATTTGTCTGAAAATGAAGAAGCCCAAATTCATCTGTAATCAACTATGGATCAAGTAGGAGAGAAGAGATTCTGTCCATCTAGAAAGAGACTTTGTCTGATATTAACTTCAAATAAATGAAATAAAGCACTGGTCGAAGTAGAGTAACTGAATTTGTCAGAATTTATCCACCCATTGCCAAGAGCTTAAACCTTCAGTTATCTATCCATGACCTTCAACCTGCATATCTATATGGCCATTGAGTTTACATTTGGTGAAGATCCTTTTGTATTACTAGAGCTATAAAAGATTTCATCTTTCCCTGTCCTTCATTGTAATACTTTGTAAAATGTATTAGTTTTCTGGTTAATCTAAAAACTAGAGAGTTGTTGGTGATCTCTAGAAAATCATTAAGTTTGCTAGTGAACTTAGAAACCAATGAGTTTCCTGATGAGCTTGTGAAAACCAAAAGAGTGCTGGGAGCACTATGTTTATGCCTCTTGGAGCTGGAATCCAGAAGACTGTTGGGAACACTTACTTATACCCCCTAGAGCTGGAATCTAGAAGAGTGCTGGGAGCACTATTATGTTTCCATTATATGGGATATAATGGAACCCAAGGCACAATGAGTGTGTGCTCTTGAAAAAGTGGATGTAGGGATGAAGTTTTTGAACTACTATAAAAATCATGTTATCTATGTGTATGTTTGCTTACTTGTTTTATCTTTCATGCACTTTATTGTTTCTATTATTTGTCTTACAATGCACTGCACACAATCACAAAAAAGTGGGAAATATTTTGATAATGAATTTTTACACACCTAATTCACCTTTCCCCTCTTGGGTTAAGCCATCCTACAAGAACCAACAAGAGGCATCAAAGTGGGCTACATAAGTAATTGTAGAGATCCGAATGGATAACCCAATACTATCATCCTCTCTATTCTGCGAAGGATACTCCACCTCCCAACTTTCATATTGTGATGAATGATTATGCACAATGGAAGAGGAGTTTGGAAATACATCTTATGGCCAATAATCTTCAGCTATGGAATATCGTTTTTATTGGCATAAGTGAGGATGAAGTGGGACCAAAGCAAGAATATGTCAAAGCTATGAATGCCTTACTCCATGCTCTCTGCCCCACCATTTGCAAGTTTATCTTAACCTGTAAGAGTGCAAGATTGAATTTGTACTCAAGTTTTAGTAATTCTTCTACTAAGATTGAATGAGTGCAGAAAATGATGGCAATGAAGAAGAGAAGAAAGATGATCAATCTGTGAAAGCTGAAGCACTATAGATTAAATAATAAACAAGGTTTGAGGAGAAGCAATCTCAAGAAGAGATTGAGATTCAAGATGAAGATTTGGCAGGTAGTGATGCAGAGAAAGAAAAGAATGAAGAAAATAAAATATGTGAAGGTGGACTTGCAACAAAAAATAAAGATTTAGATCATGTTAACAAAAAGAAAGAAGATGAAGAAAAGAAAATCTATCAAGCTCAATCAAATGATAAATGGCTTCTTGATATGAGATGAAGAAGATATTTAAAGAAGCCAGAGAGAAAGGAAAGGTAAGTGTAGGTATGGTAACTAAAACCCAAACTCCATTATATTCTTTTGTTGTTCATACTTAATCTATTTACTCATTTATTTCTAATATGATTTCATTTGTATCTAATATAGCTCCATGAGAACATGAATAGAACCTTAAGGTTTAATGTATATTAGAAGAATCTAAATCAAATAAATTCATGATACAAAACCAAAACACAAATTGAAATAGAATTTTAGAGACACCTAGGAAAAAGAAAACATTCGTATAAGAAGCAAATAGTTTAAGTAATGAATGATCTATTCAAAAGGCTTATGAATTTCTAAAGATGATTGAATAAGTATGGTCTGAGTGAGCATAAAAAGTGATATTTGTTTCAGATTGCCCCCCACTCTATTCAAGTTACATAATGAGATGCCTTACAAGTAGAAATAATAATATTTCTTGCTAATTTAATCTCAGATGAATTAAGAAGAATTTTTCATGAAGCACCCTTGTATTAAGCACTGAAATTCAATTGCTTTGATGATCCTAAATTTAGGTTAGAAGAAATCAACATTCTTAAAGATATATCCAAAAAGTTGTTGATTTCTAAGCATTGATAAGTGAATATTATTCACTTAAATGTTGCATTTTTCATGCTTTATTTTGGTATATTTATGAGTTATTTTCTAGTAAGTTGATAAATTTATGGTTTTTATGTATTTGCAGGCAAAAGAGAACAAAGGAAGCAAAGAAATTGAGAAAATCAAGGCAAGATAAGAAGAGGTAGAAAGGAGGTATAAAGACTTAGGCAAAAAGAAGGCAAAAAGGCAAAAAGAAAAGCTAATGTTGCAACATAGACAAGTAATGCCATGGCACTAAATAGTGAAGGACCTACAGGGCAAGACAAAGGCATAGTGTCACGACACAGGTTTCTAGTGCCTAGGCACTGAAGTGGCAGAAGGAATAATGCTGTGGCACAAGATGGCCATGTCGCGACATAGTCCCACAATGCATAACCAATGCCGCGACACTGTCTCTCTATGCCGCAACACTAGCTTGGGAGGCAAGATTTGGATTTCTAGAAAAATGTTGAAAATGTTGCAAAAATATAGTTTTTAATTAGAAAACTATAAAGAGCAAGGAGGGTTGCTCTAAAGAGGAACCTTGGACATCTTTTGGAAGGTTATAAGCTAGAAACAAAGAGAGAGGAGAAGGCTACACAGATTGGGAGTGGCATAATCATGCAAGAGCAGGATAAGGCAGAATATTACTTGGTGAAGAGTTTTCATGGATCTTCTCTTGCTCTTTCTCATACATCCATGTTCTTTTATCATGTTTAAGACAATGTGTATTGTTTTCATTGATTATATCATGAGCTAAACACATTAATCTAGGGGAACGATGTAGCTGGATAATGAGTATTTGGTTTCATTATGTTTAATGCATATTTTAGTTGTTCATTATCTATGTTGAGTGTTTAATGCAATTTTAATGCTTGTGAAAGAATGCTAACCCTTTCAACATGATTTGTGATTCGATTTAAGGCTAAGAAGCAATAATCAAATTAGGCTATGATTAAGCACCATAAGATTATCATGATGATAGAGATATCCATGAAGCTTATGTAACATTATAAGTTTCTTGATCTTAATGCATCTTAATTAGTTAGGATTTTCACAGAGATGTAGGAAATTAGCCAATTGAGATAGGTTGCTATGACTTGATAAAGAATAACAATTAATCATGAAACTCGTTGTGAACAAAAGAACAAACATTGATTGTTAAAATTGATGAAACTAAATATGGTTTATTCGGTGAAATCGGACACCCCTAGATGTTTTAAATCATTATCTCTGTCTATTATTTCTAGAATCCACATCATTGCAAAAGCCATTAATTTAAATCTTTTTTATTTACATCTTTACATTCACTTATCATAATTCAATCCGTCAAACAAAACTAAAAGTTAAGTGCAATTTGGTATTTGGTGAACTTAGTCTTTGCGGGAACGATATCTTACTCACTCTTTATTACTTGTTTGCGACACGTGAACTTGCATTAAGGAAAATTTGCAACAAGTTTTTGGCACCGTTGCTAGGGACTAATATTGTGCCAACATAAAATAAATAACATTAGTTTTGCTTTGAATTTTCCCCTTCTTTGGTTACTCTTTGGAATTCTTATTTTCTTTCCAAGGTTCTTCATAAGTATATGCAAAGATCTCAAAGCACTAATCTACTCTCTTTTGATTCCGAGATAGAACACACTCTTCAAAGAATTAAATGAGAGAAAAGTGAGGCTATCAGTCAATTGCATAACATTATGGCTGATTTGGGAGAAGCAAACCAGAATCTTTCGAATCTTCCTTACATGCCAATGTGAGATTATCAATTACCATCAATAATCGACATTCAACCGGTAATCAGGAGGCCAACCAATGCTACCAATAATTTTGAGATAAAGTTAGTGACTTTACAAATGCTTCAAGAATTTCAGTTCAATGGGTTGCCTACTGAAGATCCGAATGCTCATATTGCTAATTTTTTGAAAATCTGTGGCACTATCAAATACAATGGAGTATATGATGATGCTATTCGACTTCGATTGTTTCCTTTTTTATTGAAGGATAAGGCAAAAACTTGGTTGAATTCTTTACCTACAAATTCTATCACTAATTGATATGATTTGGCTTAAACATTTCTTGCCAATTTTTCCCCCCAACGAATTCAACAAGACTGTGAATGGAGATCAACAATTTCACTTAGCATGATGGTCAAACTCTCTATGAAGCTTGGGAGAGATACAAGGACCTGCTATGAAAGTGTCCACATCATGGGATGCCTAAGTGGTTATAAGTCCAAAAATTCTATAATGGAATGCTTGACACCACCAGAACCATGATAAATGCATCAGTTGAAGGAACACTTATGAAGAAATCAGATGAAGATGCATACGATCTGCTGGAAGAAATACCCACACATAATTTTCAATGGCTGACTGAGAGAGCTATGTCAAAGAAGCTAGAATGTGTTTATGGGATTGATCCTATTTTTGCTCTAACTGCTCAAGTTGCAATACTTACAAAACAAATGCAAAAGAATCAAATGGAAGTTAATGCCATTCAATCTCCATCAATATGTTGTGATTTATGTCAAGGCAATAATCCTAGTGAAGAATGTCAAATAGGTAATCCTTATGCACATCCTGAACTAGAACAAACACATTTTGTTGGCAATGTCAACAGGCAACAAAATAACCCATATTCCAATATATACAACCCAGGGTGGAGAAACCATCCAAACTTTGCCTGGAGAAATCAATAGAATATGGGACAAACAGAGCAAGGATTTCCTTAGCAAGGATTTTAGCAACAGGGAATTCAGCAGTAGAGGCAAGAAAAGTAGGTAGATTGGGAGACTGCAGTAACCCAGTTGGCTAATAATACAAACAAGTCCATGGAAGATACAAGAGCCAATTTCCAGTCTCAGGTTCAAAATCAATCTACACAGATTCGTAATCTTGAAACTCAAGTGGCTCAGATAGCCAATCTGCTCGACAATCATTAGCAAGGAAATCTACCCAGTAACACTGAAGTTAATCTATGAGAGCAATGTCAAGCAATTACATTGCAAAGTGGGAAAGAATTGGGACCCCTAGTAAGCAATTAGAAGAGCAAGTGGAAGTTCTTCCTAAGTCACAACCACTACCGCCTTAGCAACCACCTTCCTCAACACCTTTTCCTCAACAATTAATGAAAAGTAAACTGGATAAGCAGTTTGCTAAGCTCATGGAAGTCTTTAGAAAGCTTCACATCAATATACCATTTTCCGATGCACTTGCACAAATGCCGAGTTATGTAAAGTTCATGAAAGATATACTTTCAAACAAGAGGAAGTTAGAAGAGTATGAGATGGTTGCTCACCGAAGAATGCAGTGCAATCATTCAAAGGAAACTGCCTCCAAAATGAAGAGATCCAGAAAGCATTAATATTCCTTGTGTCATTGGGAATTCTGTATTTGAAAAGGCTTTGTGTGAACTGGGAGCCAACATTAACCTTATGCCTCTATAAAATTTATAGAAAATTGGGGTTAGGCAAAGCAAGACCTACAATCGTGTCTCTTCAGTTGGTGGACAGATCTATCAAGCACCCAAGAGGCATCATTGAAGATGTAATTATTAAGATTGACAAGTTTATATTCCCAACAAACTTTATGGTACTTGGCATGGAAGAAGACAAGGATGTTCCTATCATTTTGGGGAGATCATTCTTGGCCACTAGAAGAGCTCTGATCGATGTCCAAAAAGGCAAATTAAAGATTTGTGTTCAAGATGAGGAAGTGATAATTAAGGTGCTCAATGCAATCAAATATCCAATAGCAAGTGATAACTGCTTCTGAATAGACTCATTGGGTACCTTAGTATCTCAGCACTTGGCAAGTTCAGAAGATCTGTTGGAAACCAACTTAACTCATCCTTCTTCATCTAATCTTGAAGAGGTAGATATTGTAGAAATGGTACAGTGGTTGGACTCTTTTGGTCCAAATAACAGAAAAAATTTTGAAGCTTTGGGACAAAGTCTCCCTTTATCTGATCCTTCAATTGAAAAGCCACCATCTCTTAAGCTAAAACAATTGCCAGACCATTTGCAGTATGGCTTCCTTAGAGAATCCTCTTCATTACCAGTGATCACATCTTCCATCCTCTTTGGAGATGAAGAAGATAGGTTATTGTGAGTTCTCAGAAGTACAAATTAGTTATTAAGTGGTCTATTGATGGTTCAAATTATAACACCTCGCAAGTGCATGAGTATATAGCAGTACATGAGCAAGGGTCGATCCCACAGAGAACGGTAAATTGATTTAATTAAATTGAGTTACTAACTAAAACTAACTTCGAAAAGATAGATTGTTGGTTTAAAATAATATGAATAATAAACTAAAAAGATAATCAAAAAATCTAGATCTATAAAATGATATAGTATAGATTGAAGTGGCAAAGGTCTAGGGTTCAGATTAATGACTCCCCTTACTATTTGGATATTGGATTCAATGCTTGTTTGGGTTCATTCTTTTTATGATATGATTATTACCATTTGGTGTACAAGTTTCTATGATATGTTTGGGTTCATTCTTTTTGATTTCTGGTGGTGCTGTCGTGGGCACACCAAATTTAGAACCTTGCTCCAATCTAACTTTCTGTAGTAGTGTGAGTAAGGGTCGATCCCACGAGGAGTAATTAGT
>JAYJMB010002305.1:0-15439 GCA_036873735.1 Pouteria campechiana
TGTAATTAGGACCACTTGTGGTCTGGGATGTGAACATATAATTTTTCTAATGTACACAGCAAATGTAATCAATTGAGAAAAATTAATAATAATGGAAATTATTTGGTTCATTCCAAAAGCGACCAATTCCGGTCACGTCATTCCATTTGCATTCATTTCTTCCTCATTTTTTTGTCCCTGATAAACAATGTGTACTTTCATTTCTCAACTAAAACCAACTTGTATAGATCAAGCTTTAGGAGATGAAAACTATATTATATAGCTATCCGAGAAAAATTGGACCAATTCAATAGTAATAATGCGTGAACGCATGTTCCAAGGCCTAACCATCAATCTGTTAAAGGAACTAAGTGGGTCTTTAGGCATAAATTAGATGGATCTGGTATTGTAACAACTGTGGTGTTAAAATTTGGGAGAAGTTCTCTGCATTTTAGTAAAGTGAGAAATTGAAGTAATACATAGTATTTTATAAAAAAATTTGTTATGGGAAATTGAATTTAACAAAGACAATGGCTTCATAAGTAGTTTTGAGTGAAAGAGAACTAAGTAGTGATTTTGAGTAAAGTCATGTAGATGACTTGAATAGAAAATATAGCATGATTATTGTGTATAATGTGATGTGTATGGGACATTGAATCGAAATTTTGAGATAATTTTGAAATTTTGAACTATTAAGTTAAAGGTTATGTGAAAACAACTCAATAGGTGAAATTCAACAAAAGCATGTATTTGATCTATACAAAGGACCTAAACTAGTCATTATGTGTATTATAATATGTTTGAAATATTAGTTTGAGGTTTGGATGCAACTTGGAATGAAAATGGCTTATGGAGTTATTTGTGACAGAAAATTTAGTTAAAATGAACTGAATAGGTGATTTTTGATAATTAACCTCAAATGAGATGGTAAATAGTATAAACATAATTCATTTCATGTATGTGATGTGTTGGAAGTGATTATTTGGAGATTTGAAGTGTTTTATGTAAAATGAGGACCATGTTGATCTTTTATAAGTGTAAAAGCTAAATTTGGAAAAAGGGGATCATTGTGAATGAATTCTAACTTGGATAATGGACCAATTTGAAAAAGTGTACAACATAGAAGTTCTAGATCATGAAATTATCTGTTCAATAGAAGAAAAATTACTCAATTTTGATGTCGTATGAGGAAGTTATGACTAATATACTGAAGCTATGCCAAATGATAGAAAAATAACGAGATGAATGTTATGGGTTAACTTTATGGAACTTTTTGACATGTTTGTGGAAAAAGTTATTAACATAACAGTTATAGCCCTTGAAGTTAGGTTTTCAATTCCTTAAAATTAGGTCATTTAGACATCATATGTAAAAGTTATGCTTAAATTACTAGTAGTGTATTAGGGCAGTAGGTTAATGTTGCGACACTTGTGTTGCGATACAGGTTTTCTATGTCGCGTCATAGGCTTGATGGTGCATTGGATCACCAAAAAAACACAATTTCATAAGTCCTATTTTGGCCCATTTGATTTTTTTTTCTTCTTCCCTTCTCCTTGGGAGCTAAGAACTTGAGATAAGTAGGCATTTGTTTCGATTGAATGGATAGGGATAATGTATATCCCATTTATTTAAAATCCAGGCATGTATGTCTTGATTTGGGGATAGTGGATATCCATATTTGTTTAAGTTGATGTTGTTTGGTTGTTAAGGATATTAAGTATCCTTTAGATTGGAATATTTGATATTTTGGGTTGATATGGATGTTTAATGTGAGAGATGGATAAGATTCCTTTGTTATATATTTAACTTGAAGATTGATTCAATATGAGCTTATTTGATTGGATGCAAATAATGTGGTGGAACTTTTGATTTGGAAATATTGATTATTTGATATAAAATGTGCTGATTGTGGATTAATTGTTTATAATACATTTGTCTACTTACTCAGTTGCTTGGATTCACGCCTTCTTATTTAAATTTTTAGTTGACAAGCCAGAAGATTCCTAACCAAGGTTTGGGCTTGGTGAGGTAATATTAAACACCATATTGTTATAATAGAATAATTTGTATTGGAAGTTCAAATGTCATTGTATATTTATATTCAAAGATCTCAAGTGATGTAAAATTATGTTAAATTGTCCCTGATGTATATTATAATGGAGTGGCATGTCATAGTAATATAAAAATGTGCATATTATGTATCTTAGAATAAGTTAGGTTATTACCATCATGGTGTTATATAGATTCTGGGCTATGGGAATGTGGGCATGTGTGTTTTAAAATTATTGAATTATTTGAAGTCAATATATAGTATGATTGTACAAGTTTGAATGTATGAAATTCAGAGGAGGCTTTGCCAAATTTTAGGCAGAGTACCCCACCTTAAAAGTGGGCAATTCGAGGTAAAATACAGTATAAAATGATAAGTTATGCCTCAAAAGGCAGGGCATGATAGGTATAGTGACAAGAAATAAACCAAAATTAGTAGGAAAAGAATACTTGCAAGAGGAAGGAATAAACTTTGAAGAATCATATTCTTCTGTTGCTAGAATTGAAGCTATTAGAATGTTACTAGCATTTTCATCTTTCATGAATTTTAAGCTTTATCAAATGGATGTCAAAAGTATATTTTTGAATAGTTTCATTAATGAAGAGGTTTATGTAGAACACCCTCCTGGGTTTGAAGATAATTATGATCCAAACCATGTTTTTAAACTGAAGAAAGCACTCTCTATGGATTAAACAATCTCCTAGAGCATGATATGAGAGACTAAGTAAATTCTTAAAAGAAAAGTGCTTTACTAGAGGTAAAGTGGACACCACACTCTTCATTTAGCATGACAAAAGTAATATACTAATTGTTCAATTTTTTGTAGATATTTGGTGCAACTAATGATAAATTATGTCAAGATTTTTCTAAAGTAATGCAGAGAGAATTTGAAATGAGTTTAATGGGTGAGATAAACTTCTTTCTGGGACTTCAAGTAAAACAGATAAAGGAAGGAATCTTTATCTATCAAGCAAAATACACTAAAGAATTACTCAAAAAATTTGATTTAGAAGAAGGAAAATCATTAGCCACACTAATGAGTACATCCATTAAAATGGATAAGGATGACAAAGTAAATCTATATGTCAAAAACTCTATAGAAGCATGATAGGATCTCTTTTGTATTTAATTACAAGTAGACCAGATATTATATTTAATGTCTACATATGTGCATGATTTCTATTGGATCCTAAAGAATCATATCTAGTTACTGTTAAGAGAATATTTAGATGCCTTTTATACACTCCAAAGCTTGGTTTATGGTAGCCAAAAGGTTCAAATATTGAATTAGTTGGGCACTTTGACTTAGACTTTGCAAGATATAAGGCAGATAGGAAGAGTACCTTAGGATCATATAAATTTCTTGGAAGCATGATCATATGATGGTTCTCCAAGAAACAAACATCTGTTTGCTTTATCAACTTTTGAGGTTGAATATGTAGTTGCAGGTAGTTGTTGTGCATAGATTTTATGGATGAAACAACAATTGAATAATTATGGTTTAACATATGTTGATACACCTATTAGATGTGATAATACTAGTGTACTAAATCTGAAAGAGAATCTAGTATTGCATTCCAGAACTAAACACATAGAGGTCAGAGATCACATTATTTGAGATCATGTACAAATTCATGATATTTGTCTAGAATATATAACAACTGAAAATCAATTAGAAAACATTTTTACAAAACCACTTCCAATGGATAGATTCAATAAAATTATGAGAGAAATTGGTGTACTAGATCCATATGCATAAAATGCATATTGCATGATTTAATCAATTTGTAATGTTAATGATCACATAATAATAATTTAGATGCCTAAGATCATTCAAAAATGTTAAATTCCCAACATTTAGACTGCTTTAGAAGTAATTCAAAAATTCTATTAGAACATTTAGAATGCCTCAGAATAATTCAGAAATTCTGATAGAACATTTAAAATACTTTAGAAGTAATACAAAAATTCTAATAGAATCTCAGAATAATTTTTACACAATTGACATTTGCCACAGAAGTTCTGTAACACCCACTCAGAACTTTTGACGCAACTTTTGACACATGGGCTTAATTGCCCCAGAACTTTTGGTTTTAAAAACCTCTTTTGCACAATATGTCCTCTGAACCTCTGAGGTTATAAACACACAAGTTCTGATAAACTTCTTATCTCCACCGAATCTCTGACACTATATATCAGAAGCTCCAACCCTTATAAAAACTCTAGCATCAGAAGTTCTGCACATCTATTTCTAATCTTTGTGCCCCTCTTCAAAAAGTGGTGATTCAAATTTCCTCATTGTCTACATTTTCCCTCCTCCAAATAGTT
Source organism: Pouteria campechiana (assembly GCA_036873735.1). NCBI lineage: Eukaryota > Viridiplantae > Streptophyta > Magnoliopsida > Ericales > Sapotaceae > Pouteria > Pouteria campechiana. Next base: position 4,358 of record JAYJMB010002305.1, read on the forward strand.
CTCATTTCATTTCATCCTTAGAAATTTATCATTCCCAGAATCTCCAAAAATTATCTCTTTTAAAGCCCTAAGTCAAAAATCCTCCTAGCTGTTGCAAATGGCTAGGACAAAGAGGGTGAGCAAATGATCTATAATCTCATCTACAGATTCTAAGATAAGGAGAAGAGAAAGTTCAAAAGAAGAGACTCCAAGGTAGAGAAGAAGAATAGAAGAAAGGTAATCTTCAATAACAACTCTTCCTCTCATAATAAATTCATCAAGTATTTTGAAGGAAGAAAAATTGTCAAAGAAAGACTTTTTGATTTCAAAGTTTTGGAGAAAATGGCCTAAACTTAGAAGTGACCAATTGGATTAAGTTCCAAGGCTAGGAAAATTTCTTGAGCTACATGGATAAATGCTACAACAAAATGGTTTAAGCCTTGGTCACCAATTTCAATTACAATAATAGAAAATTATGGATTGGAAAGATTGAAAAAAATCTATCTCTAGATATCATAAGAAATGCATTCAGCAGAATAATAAGAAATTGATTGGCTATTGGATAGAACTAAGCTATTTTCAGATCTAGCCGAGGTAGAAATCAAAGAGAATGTAAATCACTTGCATGTCAGCCATTTGAATCTAGATCTCAATCTTGCTCATATGTCAATCTTTAACAATGTATGTCCAAAATCAAGAGGTGCAAATCAAATTTTTGAGAAGGAAGCCAAAATTTTGTGGGCAATGAAGCACAGGAAGAGAGTAGACATTGCTCGGGTCATTGTTGATCAACTATACTTGGTCAAGACATCTACCAAGTATTATCTTCTTTATGGGATAATAATGAGCAAATTTCTCAAGAGAGCCAATATTGATCTCTCCAAAGAAGATGGAGAAGAGTTTATGGTAAGAGAAACAATAAATAGGGATACATTGAAGAGAATAGGCTTCAAATCAACACCAAAAGGCTGGATATCACAAAAACCAAGAAAAGAAGAACAGATAAAGAGATCAAAAATTAAAGAAGAGAGAAGAGACATGAAAGATACTATAGAAGAAGTAACAAACATAAGAGAAGAAGCCACAGCAAGAAATGAAGAAGAGACAGAACAAGAAGATAGAGAGGAAAGAATAACAGCGGTACCATCTAGACCTACCCAAACTCAACAAAAATCATCCATTCCTCAACCTCATTGATCCACCAACTCAATTCTAGCTCATCTACTGCCCATCCATACAAGGTCGACCAACCTTGAAACTCAAAATTCAAATCTCAACCTAAAGATAGACTCAATTTGGGAATCACTAGTTCATAAGCTAGATTCATTGAGTGTTGATAGCGAAATGGTCAAAACCCAACCTCAAACCCAACATTCACTAACAACATCACTAATCTCCTTCACCAATTCATTTCCCTACACACTCAGCATCTTCCATTTCACATTCATTCACTCCGATTTTACAAGTTGTCCAGCCTCAGGTTGAACACTCTAAAGCTATTCTTCAAACTCTTACTCAGACACCGTGTTGAACATATTATCTAGCTTGATTTTGATGATGAACATTCTTAACCAAGTATGTTTTGTTGATGAGCAAAGACATAAGTGAGACATTAAGGTACTAACAATCTGTTCTCAAGTATGTTGTAGAAATATTAACTCATACTCAACTTGAGAATAATCTTCATTATAATAAAAGGAAGAAACAAAGTAAATGATCTTTAAAAATAACTATATAAATTTCATATATACTTAAATTTTGAAGTCTTGAAGACATGCTTCGGGGCAAACAGAAACATCTTTGGAGCCATCACAAAGCACTTCAGAGTAAATTAGAATGCTTCGGAGTCACCTCAACATGTTTCGAAGTAAAAAGACAATGCTTCGGAATTGTCATAGCGAACCTCGGAGTAAACAGACAATGCTTCAGAGTCATCATGATATAGTTTAGAGCTAACCAAAATAAGCATTTTAGTCTTCACAGCATGCTTCAGAGATAATTAAAAAGCTTCGAAGTTTTTACAGCATGCTTCAAAGCTAATTGAAAAGCTTTAGAATTTTTATAGCGTGCTTTGGAATCATCAGAAGCATACTTTGGAGTTAGTAAGAAAGCTTTGGATTCATCATAGCAAGCTTTAGAATCATTACAATATGCTTTAGAGTCATCATGAAAGCTTCGGAGTTATCACAGTAAACTTCAAAATCAACGAGAGACATTTCAGAGTTTATCAGGCAAGTTTACGAGTTATGAATATGTACTTTGGAGTTAATCAGTCACGTTTCAGAGTAATTCAAACATCTTTTGGAATTTATTAGACCTACTTTGGAGTCCTCCAAACCTTACTTCGAAGTCAACAAGCAAGCTTTGGAGTTGTCGAACAATACTTTGGAATTCACCTTTATGAAGCATTAAAAGTTCAAAAAAACTAAACTACATCTCTACAAAGGACTGTCGTAATTAAAAAAGGCTTACTGTCATTTCAAAAAATCTAAAGTAAACTAATCAAAGCATCTAAAATCATTCAAGACATCATCTGTTCAATCTTCTCTAAAGAGAAACTAAAGAAGTAACTTTGGAGCACCTGATAAGAATGTGAACATTAAGAAAAGTTAGCAACAAAGTTGCAGACTGATACTGAATTGCTACAAAGTCAGACACCCGACAAAGTGTAAGGTGAAGAAAAATATTTTTGAACATTTGAAAGTCTACCAATGATAGCAACGGAAAAATCTTTCTCAGCCTATAAAAGAGGGATTCAGATGCAAAAGAAAACACTACTGATCATATTGAATATACGAGAAAAAATACAAACAAAAAGCTTTTGAGCATTCAAAATCTTCCTTCAAAGTTCAACTCCAACGGCTACAACTTTGTCAGAGCTCTCAAACTCTAAATTGCTTCTCAATTAAGGAGTTTTAATCTTTAACTCTTATTGCTTATTCATTTACATAAAGTTTAAAATTTTATGTACAAGTCTGCCTAAGTAAGAGATATTAATTTGTACAACTCGTTTTAGTATTTGGTAACACAAGCAGAGTGCTTAGTGTTTATGTATTAAAATTAGCAAGTAAGAAACTTATTGAAAGAGTACAAGTTCATTGGTGAGCTTTGAAAACCAATAAGTTGTAAAAGTTTCTGGTTAGCTTGGAAAACTAGTAATTTGGTTGGTGAGCTTGCTAGAAAACCAACATGTTTTTATCAGGTTGATCAAGGTATTAGTAGAACTTGAGATCAGTAGAGGAGACTGACTCAAAGAAGTGGAGTAGGAACTTAGGAAGGGCCGAACCACTATAAAAATCTTGTGTTGTGTGTTGTGTAATTTATTCTATTTATTCATTCAGCACTTTGATCATTTGATTTAGCCAAAATCTTCTAGTGTAGGAATATGAAGCTTTCTCTATGAAGGAATCAGAAAACATTTCTAAAATATTTGGAAAATTTCCAAAAATCACCAGCATTTTAAAGAACTTAGCAGAAAAATACAAAGAGACTAAGCTAGTAAAGAAAATCTTAAGATTGCCTAGACATTGGATGCCCAATGTAACTGTCGTATAGGAAGCAAAAGATCTAACAAAGGTGACAGATGAAACAAAAAGCTCCAGATGAAGTCAAAGGAAAGTAAACAATAGCTTTACAAGAAAAATTAGAAAATGAAGAATCTTCAGAAGAAGCCTCAATGAGTGAAGATGATGAGATATGACAATGATAACAAGAAGATTCAAAAACATGCTTAAGAAGAAAAGATTTGGAAACACTTCCAAGAACTTCAAAAGCAAAGATAAGAAAAAGAAAGTTTCAATCTATTATAAGTGTAGCAAGCGTGGGTGTATGAAGTTTGACTGCCCAAAACTAGATAAAAAGCAAGGAGACAAGAAGAAAAGGTATAACTCTTACTTTGACAAAAAGAATATTTCTAATAGTAGGAAATTTGGAAAGAAGAAGAAAGTTATGGTTGCATGGGAAATGCTAGAAAATATGATACAAAAAAGCTTGAGTGAAGAAGAAGAAGAAGAAAATACAGCTCAATTTAGTTCACTTAGCTTCAAAGAAAAGGATCAAGCAGAGCATCATATAGGAATAACTTTTATGGCCATCCACAATGATGAGGTAAACTCAAAACCTGAAATCTCTGATATTGAAGAATTATTAGAAGAACTGCATTTAGATTTCAAAACATTAAAAGCTAAACACAAGGAAACTAAAAGAGAACTTGAAAGAACAATTAATGAATGCTCCAAATTAAAATAAGAAAATACATTGCTCAAAACTGATCAGAATATAAATATAAAACTTGAGCAAATTAAAGCAGAAAATCATGCTCTTAGAAGAACCTTAACCATTACCTTATTTAAACTTAAAAGAAAGAAAGATATGGGAAACTGAAGAAAGAAAAATCATAAAAGAAAATGAGAACCCAAAAAGAATATAATTTGGATTCCTAAAACAGTCATTAAAGTTGTAAATGAAACTACATATCCAGAAAATAGATTAGTAGCATCTAAAAAATAATGGGTGCCAAAATATTCTACTACTAACCCACCTGGATGCATTCCTAAGTGGGTACCAAAAGTTATAGCTTAATTTTATTATTGCAGGTGTGTTTGAGAGCCACAGAGAATAGCAAGTGGTACATTGATAGTAGTTACTCAAGACACATGACAGGAGAAAGGGAGCTATTCATAGAACTTAAAGTTAAAAATGGAGGAATAGTTACCTTAGGGGATAATGGAAAAGGTAAGTGGTTGGAATTGGTAAAATTGGCCAACCTCTCTCTATTACAATTTCAATTATTTTACTAGTAGAAGGATTAAAACACAATCTTTTGAGTGAAGTCAATTATGTGACAATGGTTACAAAGTTCTCTTCGAATCTCATACTTATTCAATATTAGATAGTTCAAATTCAGTTGTAGAACTTGGAAAGAGACATGGAAATGTATTTTTGATGGATTTATATGATATCCAAGTCAAATATCTTGTTATAAATGATAATGAACCTATGTTATGGTATAGAAGGTTAGGAAATTCCAACAAAAGTCTGATTGAAAGATTATATAATAAAGATTTGGTTATTGGCTTACCTAAACTCATATTTGATAATAAGTTGTGTGATGCTTGCATGAAAGGCAAGCAAGTAAAAGAATCATTCAAATTAAACAAAGAAGTATATACAACCACACTCCTTTAGTTGCCACATATGGATTTAGTTGAACAAACAAGAACAAGAAACCTTGGAGGGAAACATTATGCATATGTCATTGTAGATGACTTTAGTAGATTTACCTGGGTAATGTTTCTAACATCCAAAGATGAAGCTTTTTCATTTTTTGAGATATTTTCCAAACTTGTACAGAATGAACAAAGCTGTCAAATAGTAGCTATAAGGAGTGATCATGGTAGAGAGTTTGAAAATTATAGATTCACCTATTTTTATAAAAAATAATAGAATTCTTCAAACTTTCTCTGCACCAAGAACACCCCAAAAAAATGGAGTAGCTAAAAGGAAAAATAGATCTTTGCAAGAGATGACAAGGACAATGTTGAGTGAATACAGTCACCCATAGTATTTTTGGGCTGAGGCAATGAACTTAGCATGTTATATTATTAACAGAATCTTTGCAAGATCCATACTCAATAAAACTCCATTTTAATTATACTATGGCAAGAAGCTAAATATTTCATATTTTCATACTTTTTGTTGTAAGTGTTTTATTCTTAATAATGGCAAAGAAAACCATGATAAATTTGAAAATAATCTGATGAAGGCATTTTCCTTAGTTATTCCATTGTTAGTAAGGCATTTAGAGTCTATAAATGAAAAATAAGACTGTAGACGAATATATTCATATGAAGTTTGATAAAAGTACTAATTCCTCTAGTAGGATAAGTGATTTTAATGATGAGACATGTAAACTAATAACTTCAGTTGAGAAAATAAAAATACAAGACAAAGAAGGAGAATCTTCCTAATCAAAAACACAAATAGAAGATGAAGAAACAAATGATAGACTATCCATCAGCGAGGTAAATAATGAAGGTAACAATATTTTTCCAAAAATTAGAGATTCATTCATGATCACCATGAAAATCAGATAATTGGTGATGTATATGAAAAAGTTAGAATCAAATCTTCCTATCACCAAATATGTGCCAATTTTGCTTTTATTTCTCAATTAGAACCAACTTGCATAGAATAAGTCTTAGAAGATAAAAACTGGATCTCAGCTATGCAAGAAGAATTAGACCAATTCAAAAGAAATAATGTGTGGACTATTGTTCCAAGACCAAATCATCAATCTACTGTAGGAAATAAATGGGTCTTTAGGAACAAATTAGATGAATCTGGAATTATAGTAAGAAATAAAGCAAGATTAGTTGCAAAAGGGTACTATTAGGAGGAAGGTATTAATTTTGAAGAATCATTTGCTCTTGTTGCAAGAATAGAAGCCATTAGAATTCTTCTTGCATTTGCATCCTTTATGGGTTCAAGTTATATCAGATGGATGTAAAAAGTGCATTCTCAAATGGATTTATTAATGAAGAAGTCTATGTAAAACAACTACCTAGGTTTGAAGATCCCCATAACCCAGATCATGTATTCAAACTTAATAAAGCCCTCTATGATTTAAAACAAGCTCCTAGAGCAAAGGTTTTTTAAGAGGCAAAGTTGATACTACTCTCTTCATTAAGCGTGCAACAAAAGATATTCTCATAGTTCAAGTATATATTGATGATATAGTATTTGGTGCAACTAATGAAAATCTTTGCAAAGACCAAGACAATACAAGGAGAAATTGAAATGAGCTTAATGGGTGAACTTAACTCCTCCTTGGGATTGCAAATTAAGCAAATGAAAAAAGGAATCTTCATTCACCAAGCCAAATAAACAAAAGAACTACTAAAGAAATTCAACATTGAAGATAGCAAAAAGTATGGAACACAAATGAGCACATCAATAAAAATGGACAAAGATGAAAAAGGTAAGTCTATTTGCCAAAAACTTTATAGAAGCATTATAGGATCTATGCTATGTTTAATTGCTACTAGACCTGACATAATATTTAGTGTATGCATGTGTGCTAGATTCCAATCAGAAGCAAAAGAGTCACATCTTATTACTATAAAAAGAATATTTAGATATTTTTTAGATATACCTAATCTTGGATTATGGTATCCAAAAGGTTCAGATTTTAATTTAATAGGTTACATAGATGCAGATTTTACTGGATATAAAGTAGATAGAAAAAGTACCTTAGGATTTTGCCATTTTCTAGGAAGCATGATTATCTCATGGTTCTTTAAGAAACAAACATCGGCTGCGTTATCAACTTCTAAGGCTGAATATGTAGTAGCAGGCAATTATTATGCATAGATCCTATGGATGAAACAACAATTAAAAGATTTTAGCCTTAATTTTGTTAATATACCTATTAGATGTGATAAAACTAGTGCTATAAATTTCACCAAGAATCCAGTGTTACATTCTAGAACTAAGCATATAGAAATCAGGCATCATTTTATTAGAGACCATGTTCAAAATCATAACATTTACTTAGAATTTGTTCCAACAGAAAATCAGCTAGCAGATATTTTTACAAAATCATTACCAGAAGAAAGATTTAACATGATAAGAAGAGAACTAGGCATTCTAGATCCTAATGCATAAAATGCTTAATTTATCAAACAAATTAGCCATTTTATGTTCTCATCTGCGTACAACATAAAATGAAATATATGTAACCTTTCTTTTTCCAAGAATGTATTAATACATAGTTAATTATCTATCTTGGTAATGATTCCTAAATAAACATGAATTAATAACTAATATATAAAACTTAAAATGCAAAACTCCAAAAATCCATTTTACAAAGTTTCATGGTTAAGTCAATCTTTATAATTCGTAGCCTTCGCAGCACACTTTAGAGCCTCCGAAGGACAAAATAATAGCCTCCGAAGCTCTTCAAAATATCATTTTGGAACATCTGAAGATCGGCAAAAGCCTCCGAAGTAATGTTTCTGAATATCCAAAACTCCAACTTGAATTGTTGCCTCCAAAGGATATCTTTCGGAGCATCCAAAATCAAAACACATTACTGTTTCAAAGAATATTTAAATCAAATGACAAAATTCGAAAGCACTCAATTCATTCAAATGTTTGAAACCTCTCCGAAAACCTAAACCCTTCTTCTCCGAACTCTAAAAACCCTTCTTTCAGAGAAGACTTTTCATCTTCTCGCTCCTTTTAAAACTTAGTCTCAACTCTCTCCATCTTCCTTCCTGCCTTCTCTGACATCTCTCCCAGAAATCCCATTTCCTTTCCAAAACCTAGAAATCTCTGTCAAAATGGTAAGAACAAAAGGAGCAGAAAGGAAAAGAAAGGAAAGAGATGATTTTCCATAAAGAAGAGGAACCAAAAAAGTAAGATAAGAAGTTGATATGCTTGAGGTAATCTTTCTAAATAGTTCATCTAACTACTCTAGATTTATAGAAAGATATGAGGATAAGAGAATAATAAAAGAAAAAATATTCAATTTTGAAGCCTTCAATATGCAATTAGAAGTGTTATAATGGTTGAAATACCAAGGTTGGAATGCATATATGAGTTACAGAGACAGTCTATATCCTAGACTTGTAAGAGCACTGATTTATAATCTCAATACTAGGACAGAAAAATCATGGATGAGAAACAAAAATTGAATTATCTGCAGAGAGTTTAAAAAATTGTTTCAATCTCTTTGAAGAAGATGAAGAGATTGTGTGGCCTTCTAGAGCAATACTGTTCTCAGATTTAGTAGAAACTAAGATAGATGAAATGAAAAATTATCTGCATGCTAGTCATTTGAATGCAAATCTCAAGCTAGCATATCTTATTGTTATAAACAATATGTATCCAAGAAGAGGAGCTACTAGTGATGTATCTGATAAAGATGCCAGAATTATATGGGCATCGAAGAATAGAAAAAAACTGAATCTAGCCAGACTGATGGTAGATCATATTTACTCGATCAAGAGTACCACAACGTTTCCCTTACCTTATGGAATGGCTCTGATTAAGCTTCCAAGAAACGTAGACACATTGGATAAAAAGTATCTAAAAAGAATGGACTTTAAGCCAACTGTATAAGGTTGGATCACTGAAAAACCAAGAAAAGCAACTCAATTAAATGGATCCAAACTTGAAGAAAGACTAGAAAGAGGAGATGTCACATAATAGGTTAATGAACCAAGGCAAGAACTCTCCTCTCATGAAGAAGAAGAAATAACAAAATGACAAGAGTTCTTGAATCCACTAATAGAAGCAAGAGAAGAATCTATAGCAGAGAAAATGAATTAGAAGCTGAGAGAATAAAAGAAGTTCCAAGAAATGAACAAAGAACTGTCATAGAAGAAGTATTGGAAAAAATTTTGAGAGAAAATGTATCTAAAGAAATAGCAGCAACAACCATGCTATCATAAACTCCAATAAGATCCCCTTCACCCATTAAACACTCTCATACTCATCAACCATTCACCTTATCAATTCCCACTACACAACCTATCTCAAAGAACATGTCCACTCTAGCTCTCCAAATGAATGAGATGGATCATAATCTTTATACTATCATATCATCCATGATCCTGAGAGTTGATAAGATTGACTAGGGACTTTATTCTCTACAAGCTCTAGCAAAATCATTTAGAGGTTAAGCCTATCCTCTCCACCTCCATCTCACTTTCCATCACCTCCACATCACTTCTCTCCAGTCAGAACCAACTCCCCAATAACAATGATGTCTTCTCTTTCATACTCACCTCCTCATCCATTATCATCTTCTGTCATTCCAGAGGTTACTCAAACTATGAGCTAACCTACTGACATCACTTCCTCTACTCATCAGTTCCACCAAATGGAGCCCCATTATTGCTAGAGGATTATCTTACCAATCCTCATAGAGCTATTGTTAGACATGGGAAGTATCCCATCATAGTGCCTTTACCTAGAGTTTATTTTCTTCCTCCAGGACCATCCATCTTTTTGGACTAAACTTGAATGGATCTCATTAGATCTAGAGAACTAATCCTTGAACGGATTATGGACCTTCGGCTAGAATGGAACACACCATCAATTTGTCTAGAGTGGAGAAGACCTCCCACTCCTCCAAAAACTCCAACACAGTCCTTCACACTCTCCTCCAATAGTTGTTAATAATCCTGATATTCTTTTTCATGTATTTAATCCAATCAGGATGATTTTTTTTGAGTTTGAGAATAAATCCAAAATCAATTCTAAAGTTGCTAGAATGTTTCTCTCTTAGTCTATCATTCTATCTCCTCATGAATTTTCATTCTCAAAACTCGAGGATCCTAACATTCTACATAGGATTTAACTTCTTCGAAATTCTCCATTGACTCCCAAGAACCACAAAATTCTCGTTCCTAATAGAGAGTTAATTCTTCAAAATTACTCTGAGAAACTTCTTCAGATGCTTCCAATGTCAAAACCTATTATAAAGGAGTTTCCATCTCTCTCGAGTCCTCATAAACTCTTTATTCTCACTAAGGAAAAATTCATTTTCTACAAAAATGCTAAGCTAGAGGTTATTGCTGGCAATCTCCCTCTCTCATATCCTTAGCTTTCAGATCCTACTATCCAAGACAGGATAAGGTAGACATAGCCTCAACCATCTTCCTCCAATGAACCCATTCCAATCTCTTCTTCCAAAGCCAAAAAACCCAGAAAATCACCTTCTTCCACTACCAAAACCCCTGCTATCCCAAAATCATCTCAACCATCTAGTTCTAAACCTAAGAGGAAGCTAAGAATTCCACCTCCTAAAGAAGACAAAAAGGCTCCTCTTGAAAGAATAACCATGTACTATCAGGAGTATACAACTAGGATAAATGCAAACACAAAATATCTCTTGAAAGGGCTTCCTCCAGTCTCTCCTGAACTGTTGGATCCAAAGTTTCGAGAAAGAATTGATTTTGTCTATGTATCAAGTTGTGGAACTATAGCTTATATACATGAACCTCCTGTAGCAGTTCTGAAGGATCCATTTTTCATACCATCTCCTCCAACAAAAAGACCTAGAACATCCAAGCCCTCTGCTACACCATCATCCTC
>JAYJMB010002306.1:0-15438 GCA_036873735.1 Pouteria campechiana
TTCGCATTTCGTTTCTTCCTCATTATTTACTATGCCTGATCTGACTTCTCGAGATCGCCCTCCGCGGCGTTCAAACAGGATGTAGTGAGGATTATTATGTAGTCTCCATGATAAAATCTAACATACATTATAAAATTGTTTGAAATGATATAAATCTTAATTTAATATCTTTGATGAATGAATGAGAATTATGATTTTGATGAATCATTGAAATGATATATGAATTGATATATGCTTGAAAACTAATTAGATACCTTTAAAACTTCAATTACAATTATCTATTGATTGAATGTTGCCCATGACATGAATTTGTTCTTTATATTGATAAAAATTTATCCTATATCATGCTCATGGTTATAATAACATATGATTGTGGTTGTGAACTCTTTAGGAACCCAAAAAATATAGGGGCAGAAATATGTAGATTTGTGAGTCATAACCTTAATGAAAAAAAAGGAGGAGAGTTTGGAACAAAAGAAGACTTGGGAAAAAATGGACTATGTCTTATATATTTCTACTTTGTGTGCTTTGATACAACAAAGGGTAACAGAATATTTTGGATGAAAGTATTGATCCTATATCATGCTCCCGATTGCATAAACTTATCCTATGTTATAGATATTAAGAGGGAGACATATCCCATTCATTTAATACACCTTTTTGATACTGACAAAAAGGGAGAGAAAAATATAAAAAGACTTTTTTAAGAAATTGGGATGGTATTAGGAAGGATGCTTATCATGACTTAGGTTTAAGATAAGAATAGCATCATACGTCATGACCTATTTTTATCAAACTCCATAGGATTACACAATTCAAACAAATAGGAAGAGTTTACTATTGGCTCATTAGCATATCTTATAAATGCCACAAGTCTTCAAATTTTGTTATCATAAAACAGGGGGGAGATTGCTGGAATTATTATATGATTTTGATGACAAAAAAACTTATTTTGGATTTGATATATGCTAATAATCTTAATTAATTTAGGAAGCCTAAAATATAATCAAGTATGATTGAAGAAGTATGCATTCTATTGAAAAATCATTTGTGCAAGTATATCTGTAAATCATTTAAAAATAAAGAAAATCATTATGAGCCACATTGCAATTAACTTAGTTTATCATATAATATTATGTTGGATCATATTTATAATTATTAAGATAAAACCATGTATTTCATAGAATGATCATGCAAAAACAAAATATGCTTTAATGAGTTTATGTTTTATAAAACATGATTAAAATTGATCATTTATGCTTTACAACTTATGCAAATCATATATGAGTAAACATATGTTAAGAAATATCAAACTTCACAAACGTGGCAAAAGTGCAGAAGTGTTGTTACAGTAATTTTGTTACAATAAAATACTACAGCTTGAACAATGCAACCATCATCGGACAAATGCTGAGCAAGAAGGATTTATCCCAAACTAACTTTGGATAAAGTTGCTACAATATTGCTATAGTTTCGGACAAAGCATGATCTCAAACAAAGCAAAACTAACTTCGAACAAAGATGTTCATGACGACTATAGTGATTTGCTGCAGTAACCAGTTGCAGTGCCTACTATAGTAATCTTCAAAAAAATTTATGGGCAAAGAGATTTGTCTAAAATTAACTTTGGATAAAGCATTTTCTCTGCGAGTGTTATAGTAACTGGCTATAATAACCTTTGGACAAACTTTTTAAGTAAACAGATTTTAAGTGTCGTATTTGTGAGTGCTATAGTAACCTATTACTGTAAAAATTGTTATTTTCAAACAGTTCAAAGATTTAATGCTTTGCAAAAAGCTTTTCATTTTTGAGCAATTATCTTCTTCTTTTCCAAGAATGAGGTTGTAGACTTTCCAACTATTTAGAACCAATTAGTAGCAATGTAGTCCAACAGGAGAAAACCTCAATGTTCATCTTTATTAAAAGCTGCTCACCAACCTCTGTTTTTGTATTCAATGAAACTCATCTTTCTCCAAGAGTCAAGTTTTTAAGAGAGCTACTTAAGGAGATGTAAGGGATGTTTTATAAAGTTATTGAATTCATATCAAAGATTTTTTTGAGCTTTAACCTTCTCATCCTCAAGCAACCAAAGGCCGAAGATCTTAAACCTTTTTCATTCATTCAAGAGCTTCAACTGTCCAAATTTTTAAGGCCTCCTTTTTCATACATTAAGGGAAGAGTTGTTGCAACATAGAAAGTCACTCAAATCATCAAGTCTTCCCTAGCACTTCATTGCGATATCTATAAAAGTGCGCTTTAAAATTCTCTATCTATTTTTTTATGATTGTCTTGAGTTAGTATTGTGGACCAAACTCAAGAAGAGCTATGACTGTCTGAGTGCAAACAAGAGCTACTGTGTTTACACCCCCTAGAGCTGAAATCTAGAAGAGTGTTGGGAGCACTATGTTTATACCCCTTTGAGCTGGAATCTAGAAGAGTGCTGGGAATATTGTATTTACACCCCATAGAGCTAGAATCTAGAAGAGTGCTAGTAGCACTATGGTTATATCCCCTAGAGCTGGAATATAAAAGAGTGTAGGATGTACTATTATATTTTTATTATATAAGATAATGGAACTAAGGCATAAGGAGAGTGTACTCTTGGAAGAGTAAAGTAGGGAGGTTGCCCAAACTATTATAAAAAATTATGTTCTTTGTGTATGTACTATTTCTAATTATTTTAATTGTCTTGCACTTTATTGCTTTATTATTTATTTCATAATTGCATTATACACAAGCATGAAAAGAGAAAAATTGTTTAATAAAGGTTAATCAACAAATTTTATAAACCCAATTCACCTCTCCTCTTTTGGATTAAGCCATCTTACGGGACTCAACATAGGGCCCCAAGGATTCTTATCACAGACAACGAGACCCAATTAAGGAGCAAAATGTCCAAAACATTCTGTGCTTTCCACTGGATTCGATAAAAGTTTAAGTTTTCATAAGTAGCACATCTACAAACCAATGGATTGACAGAAGCCATGAATAAGCGCATTGTGGTAGGACTGAGAAAAAAGATGGAAAGGTCTGGTAGCAATTGGTACCAAGAACTTCCAAAAGTACTATGGGCATTGAGAACAACATCAAGGAGGTCCACAGGTGAAACACCCTTCATGCTTACCTATAGATCCAAGGCTGTGATCCTAATTGAGCAAAAAGTACCTTCTGGTCAAACAATAAACTTCAACCCAAAGATAAATGAGGAAACATTAGAAATAAGTCTAGGCGTACTGGAGGAAATGAGGACCAACTCCTAGGCTACGATGGCATGGCATTAGGCCCAGGTTAGATAATATATGGCCAGAAGGTCAAGGCACAGAATTTTAAAGAAAGGGACCTGGTCTTACAAGAAGCTTCTGTCAACAACCCAACTCACACCAGAGAAAAACTTACGTGCACTTGGGAAGGCCCCTACAGAGTCACTGAAGTCCTAGAGCCTATCATTTATAAAGGCTGAACAAGATGAGCATTCTACGAACGTGGAATTCCGAGCACCTAAGGATGTATTACCAATAAATTCTTTTCTATCCTTTCACATTATTGTACAACATTGAACCAAGCCATAAACAAATTTTCAATTCTCTATTAAACAAGTTATCTTGCTCTGTTATTACCCCACCTAACAGAATTTGGAACAGGACACGAAGATGTGCCAGCAAGTTTCAGCTAGAGAAACTTGAACTACGCATTCGAAGTGGAGTTGTCAAGTTGGAGTCGTCAAGTGTTCACTAGAGAAAATGAAGGATGCACTTGAAGTGGAGTTGTTAAGTTCTAGCTAGAGAAAGTCAAAGGATGCACTCAAAGTAGAGTCATCATGTTCTAGCTAGAGAAAGCCAAAGGATGCACTCGAAGCGAAGCCATCAAGTTCTCCAGTTTTACAGAATCAGAGAATGCACTCGAAGTGGAGTTGTCAAGTTTTTTGATTTTACAGAACCGAAGGGTGCACTCAAAGTAGAGTCATCAAGTTTTTGGTTTTATGGAAGTGAAGGATGCACTCAAAGTGGAGTCATTAAGTTTCCAATTTTATGGATCCGAAGGACACACTTGAAGTGGAGTCATCAAGTTTTTCAGTTCTATTGAATCGAAGAATGCACTCAAAGTGGAGTTGTCAAGTTTCTTGATTCTACGGAACTAGAGGACGTACTTGAAGTAGAGTCATCAAGTTTCTTGATTTTATATAACCAAAGGTCGCACTCTCCAGAGATGTCAAATTTGCATCCTTATGGATCCAGATGTGAATCGTTACATTTTTGCCTCGCAAGAAAACCGAGAGAGTAACTTCACAAGCCATTTATGATAACGAGCAATTTTCAATTATGTTGTTTGTTAGCCCAGTTGATCCAAAACTCCTTTACTTTGCTTGATTTTGATGATGAATGTAATTAACCATCTAAGTTTTGATGATGAATGAAAATATATAAGTGAATGGTTTAAAAAGGTACTAACAATTATGTTCTTGAGTATTACGGTGATAGGCATAAAACATATTTAGGAAAATAAGTTCAATTGAGTGAATAATGATCATATCAAAGACAAAAATCCACAACATTATGTCTATCAAGGATGAAAAACATAAATGATCAAAAAAGAAATAATGACATTGAACTTAGAAGAGAATTTTAGATACAATGGGACAAGTGTGAAATCATGTAGAAAAAAGTCAGTTCATAAAGAAGTTAAGAGTGTTTGATAAATGAAGATTGTAGACACAAGAATCTTGTCTAAAAATATTATAGACAAATGATCTAAGCACCCAAGGCTAATCTACAGTTTAAAGATGTATCTGGCATTATTCATGTGCTTCAAAGTCACTTCGGATGCATTTTTGGATGCTATCATATCTTATCATAACAAATGCCTAAGTTCAGATGCAAATTTGGTTTTAGACTATGCTTCAAATGGGTGTACACAGATTTATACATTGCAGAACCAATTTTGGACATTGTGGAACCGTTTCAAACATTATAAAGTTGAGTTTGGACAATGCTGAAGTATGAAGCCAAGATACTAAAAGACCAACAATGATTTCGAATGATCCAAACTTATTTTAGACAAACTAAAAGCATTCTACAAAATGTCTCTTAGTCTAAAAACTCCAAGTCTCAAACTTTAGATAATGCGAAGCCATGGTTTGGATGATCTAAAATTTATTTTGGACGATGTCAAACCAATTTCAGATGAAGTTGAAGTTCACGTGTGATCTTGCCACTTCAGTCAGTTTGAAGCATTTACTTCAGACAAACTAAAGTATTTTGGATGAAGTCAGCCGAATCATTCACATAGAGCCTTCAGACAATCTGAAGTCACTATTTTGGACTAAATGAAACTGTGATAACTTTAAATAGTGAACGACACCAACAAAGCTTTCTCTTCATTATTTTAGATAATATGAAACTGGAAGAATGCCTCAACGGTCAAATATCTCAAATGGCTCGCTAGCATTAAATGGATGCCATCTTCTCCAATGAGCTTATTTTCAAACTCCAATATATAAAAGGCAAATAGGAGACAATTCAAAAAGAGAGAAAGCAAGAGATTCAAGAAAGAAAAGATTATCTCTCAAAGTTTTCTTCCACGATTTCAACTCCAACATGCTAATTGCAAATCTACGTTCAAAGCTCAATCATTTCAACCTTCAAGAGTTTGATTTCAAAAGCTTTAATTGCTTTATTCATTTATTAATTCAGTGCTCAATCTTTGTACAAATTAGCCTAGCAAGAGGTATATTCCTATACAAATTTTCTTTTTGTTTGTTTGGTTAAGCAAGTAGAGAGACTTGTTATCTAATTAAGTTTGTTGGTTAGCCTAGAAACCAACTTCTGTGTATAAGTTCATTAGTTAGCTTGGAAACCAACCTATGTATAAGTTTATTGGAAAAACTTGGAAACCAACGGTTGTAAGAGTTTGTCGGTGAGCTTGGAAAAAACAACCATTGATAATGGAACCTAAGTGTAGTGAAGAAGGCTGACTTAGAGAGTGGAGTAGGTACCAAGTTGGGCCAAACCACTATAAAAATATCCTTGTCTGTATGCTATGTGATCTACTTCCTTTTTATTTTTAGCACTTCACTTTATTTTGGTTAGAAATTTTTAAAAGCTCAATTCATCCCCTCCTACCCCCTTGAGCTACCATCTGAATGGGACCAACATTGTTTGTCTTGCAGAAAATTTAAGAACATAAAATAGGAAAAAGCATAAAAGATTGTATCAGAAAGAATATTTTATTAAATATTGGAGTTACAGATTTTCATCATCCAATTGTACATCCTTAATATTTATCTTGGGAAATTTTCTCTTCTTTTTATAGGAGTTAAAACTCTACCCAAAATAGTTAGCCATTTGCTGAAAGAGCATCTTCTAACACTTTGGTTCCACAACTAGCACCTAAAGACGCTCCTAATAGACCCGAACAATCTCTGCATCACGCTGAGCATTCAACAAATCCACTACCCACTAAAGTGCATTATCTCTGCCCAACCTACCCTTAAGTTCATTGACCTGCACTTGCAGAGCCAACTCCCTCACTATCATGTCAACTTGAAGAAGAGAAAGCTCCCCTGCCTTAGAACCAACATACTCCATTGCAGCATGACGGTTTACCTCCAACTTTTTACAGTATGCCTTCACCTTCTCTCTTACCTCAACGGTGGTGTCCGACTTAGCTATAAGACCATCTTCCTGAATTCTGAGTGGAGAAGTAGTCTCCTCCAATTCTTGCAACTGTTTCCTCTCCTCTTCCAGTGAAGCCCTCAGAACAACCACTTTGACAATCGTTTGATCAAGCTCACCCCATAGACTGGTCATAAAAGATGCATTCCACCATCCTTGAGCCTATTCTTATAACAACTCCTCCATTTCTTACAAATGATCGAAAGTTATCTGCTCCTTTAATTCCGCCTCCCAAAGTTGTGTAGACATTCAAGTCATTTGCTCATGGGCGCTGATCAACTACTGCATGCAGAGCTTCATCCAGTTAATAAAGTTCTGCCGAGTAATGGAGCTATGCACAATATCCATCATAGAGCCCACCACAAGATCGTTCCAAGACATTTGGAAGGCCTGGGAGCAATTAGCGAGGCAGGAAAGCTTGGAGATGAACACAACAACCATATTCGGATGCTCTAGGAGGGAGGTCATCAAACTCATCTCTCCGCAAAAAAATGCTTGTAGGCGAGGAAGGCCAGGAAGAGCAAGGGCTAGCATAAGCGAATCAAGAAATCATGGTTGGTCCACTTGAAGTTGACGCTTCCATCTAAGGGCACTGGATAAGAGGAGCAACATTAGATCCGGCGTGCGAATGCTTAACAGCCCAGACAAGTTGGGTAGAAGAAAAGGCTAACCTTAGGGAAACCAGAGAGGAAGACTAGATCAATATTAAAGTAATCTATATATATTTCAAAAAAAAGGAAAGGGAAGAAGAAGGGGAACTAACCAGCAAAAGATGAGAATAGATGAGAAAGAGGAGGAACTGAAGTAGTTTCCATAATTACTTCACCACTAGTCGAACTTGTAGCCATCCCCCTCTCTTCAACATTGACAGCCACCCAGTTCCCTTCTATGGCAACCTCTTTGGAGGCCCCTACTCCCATCAATCCTAGATTTAATGCAGGAATTGCATTGGATACCTGCCCAAATTTAGAGGAAAACATGGAAGCAGAAGATATAAAAAGAGGCAAGGATGGAGCAGTGGAAGAATGAGAAGAAGAAGCTAAGTTGACAGAAGAAGAAGAAGAAGAAAGAGTACGAGATGAAGAAATCGAGGAGAAACCAAAAGAATAGGGAATTGCTGCTAAAGAATCTACAATAGCTGAAGAATTAATGGACAAATTTATAGAGGAAGAAGGATAAATCACTCCTCTAAAAGGTTCATCTATATCCCCTCAGAGCAGATGTCCTTCTCAACAGTTGCCCTGAGATGATAACATGATGGTGGATCTGCTCTAGCGAGGTGATCGGACCTCGAAGAGGAAGAAGATGAAGTGGATTATGAAGTTCCCCTAGTAGAAGAAACATAAAAAGGACCAGCATCATGGGAGCTTACAATTCCCATCAGCTTTGGCTATACATCTAGAATTGTGGGACCTTCTCTTCTGGATAAGGGAGAAGGAGGAGAGGGAGAAGAAGGGGAACGCTACTCGGAACCATGGGTTCTTATCTCATAGATTTGAGAGAAGTAGAGGAAGGCGAAGTGCTAATGGAAGCACCGGACTTCTGCTTCCGAGTTACAGTCTTAATCCTTTGATGCACGGACGGAACCACATGTTTGAAAATGGAAGGCAAAGGAAGAGAAGAAGTCTGGGCCTAACATGGGCTGGGCAAACATATTGTAAAAAGTACGGACTCTTGCTCTATTACAAAGCTCAAGTCTGGAAACAAAGAAGATAGATGAGAAAAAGGATCAAGAGTGGCGACCTCTTGACCTAGAAAACCACATGAAAAATCCACTTGGCGACTATGATCAGTGGACCACATAGCATCCATCGAAAGCTTACTTATGAAAATTAACCCATACCTAAGGATGTATAAGTTGTATCATTCCAAAGGAGAAAAGGAAAGATGACAGATGATTTGGACTGGTAGTCCAAACCTTCAAGAAAGGGAAAGACTCTGCAACTCTGACCCAAGCCTAATGACTTCTCCAGTCATCACCCCTATTAGAGGTTCATACAAACAACTTTCACCAAGGGGCATGGGGGATAAGGTAAAAATAGCAGGAATAATAAGGAGCTTTACTAAGAGAAGAAAGGATGGAAAACATAGGAAGAGTGAAGACAAGGACTTGCTGAAAACTGTGAACCTAACGGCAAAGAGACATGATGTAACGCCAACTGTTAGAGATTAATTGCCTTGGACAAATGTCATAACTAGTGAGGAGAAGAGGGATGAAATTGGACTAATGGGATGGATGCCCGCTCGAAGAGAACCAAAGGAGATAGGAATGAGGTTCTCCAGGCACTTTCATAAAAGAGCAGAAGAGTCAGGAAACTCCCAGTCCAGACCCTCGAGTAAAGGGTAGAACTAGAACACCTCCATGAAATTAGCAAGCAAACGCAAATGAGACTTTTTGGTGGCCATGGACAAAACAGAAAGAATAGTGTCTGAAACAAATGAGAAAAGAGAAACAGCTACTGTAAGGGAAGAAAGAACAGTGACAAGAGAGAGGAGATAGGAAACAAAGAAGAAGAGTGAGAAATGATTTCTTGCTCCAGCGGTAGGGTCTTAAAGCTATCTCTTAGCAAAATTTCCTAGGGTTTTGTGTAAAATTGAAGAGTAGCCTACCTAAGGCTTCATAAAAATTGAAAATCATCCTTTCTTATGTCTCTTCGTGTTTAAACCTTGAACATGTGGGGTGAATGGAAGCATAAAAATGTCACCTCAATATGGAGAAAGTTGTCATGGAATGATGGGTGTCAGACTTTGAAAAAGTGAAAAGCCCACGCAGAAGTGCTTTGCACTAGAGAGAAGACCTTTCAGATCTGTTAGAGCGAAGAGGAAGGATAAGAGCGGGAGCACCAAAATCAAGACTCTTGCAACAATGCCATTGGGTTCGCCCGATAGACTTCAAGAAAATGAGGGAAGCATTGAAAGCATGTTCTTAAGATATAACTAGCAGATATGCTCTAAAGATTCAAGGATAATGAGGCATACTAGTGGATCTGCTGGCTGTTAAGGGTGAAGAAATACGTTAGATGGACTATTAAGGCTAAGAAAAAAGTGCATTCAAAGGACAAAGTTCAACCCAAATTGATTTTTTTATCAATAAAAATATTATTACATCAACAATAGGAAAAAAGAAAAGAAAAACCCAATCTACTCTACCAAGGTGTCTACAACCGCTTCAAATTCCTCTATCTGCTGATGGGCAATGGATAGTTCTTCCTCCAAGAATCAAATACGATCCAAGGATTTCATGTGACCGATGGCACACTTGGTCAAGCATCTATTAGCTACTTGAAGTGAGAACTTGATAAACTTCAGTTTTGCCTCCAACCTTTTTTATTTCCTCATAGAGGAAATGGACTCATTCGGTCAACTGGGAGTTTGTGCTCAAACTCCCTGAATTGATTTCTTGTACTGAATTTGCTTGGTAGGTGGACTACTCGAATCGACAAGATCCATGACTAGGTAACTCCCAAGGGTACGAATGTGCAGAGAAGGAAGCTTCATTTATAAAAGCCAAAGTAAAGAAGATAAGGCATTAGGGAACATAATGGGAAGCATCACATTAATGCCACCATTTATTCTAAAAGTTACCAAGGAATTAACACCATTCATTGCATCGATAATAGTGTCCCAGGAGTCAATGCATCGACCCAGAAGATGACAAATCCAGAGCACACTTTACATCTTTTTGAGAGGGGACTAATGTTAGGGAACTCTAATACAGGTATCCATCATCCAGCTAACACCATGTCATGTCAGATCCCAAGTCTAATGAGATACCTCTTTTGGACTACTAAACAATCCTGTAAGTATGGGACTTCATATGCATATTTGCCTAGAATCCTTTTCTAGACATGAATCTACATCCCAAGCTATGTATGCACCCTGGCTATGCACCCATGCTCAAGTATAAAATGACTAGGTATGCACTCCCTGAACACACAAGTTCTTGCTACAAGCCTGTACCTTCTAAAAGAGTTTCGTTTACTGACTTAAATGTAAAAGTATTTACATCGGGACCACCTCCAGTGCCCTTTGATGATTTTTTAATCTTGCATGATTATCGACAAAATCCTCTAAAGAGCCACATCAGCACTCCATTTAGGAATCACCCAAACACTTTTCAAATGCATTTGTAAATCCAATTATGCATTTTAACTATGCATTTTATTCTCAATTATTAATTTTCATTATATTTCACAACATTTGATAAATTAGAAGAAATATTTTAGTAATATCTAAATTAAGTAATTATTAGAGTTATAATGTTTATTTTGCAAATATTTTTTTCACATCTAAATATTAGCCTCTCACAAAATAATAAAAACAAAATTATTATATAAGCTTATACATATATGATTTACTACCTAAGACTTATGTCATGATCCTTTCATGACATATATCATTCAGAGTGGTATTTCATTGCCTGAATAAATCATGTCAATATTGGATTATAGGAATATAGAGATTAGGGAATGAATTCATGTATAGTGAAAAAAGAAAAATGAATGATGATGGTAAGAACCAAAATAAATCAAGGATTATGCCAAAACACCCGTGATTTCTATTTCGAATGTAAGCAGCAACAATGCTTGAAAATGTTGCCTCAATTCCATCAACAGATTTCCTAAAAGTTGGTGGGACACCATACATTTGATGTATATGGATCTTTGCATGATTGGCACTAGCGCATGCATTCAACCTTTTTAGGAGCCTTAATTTCATTATGTGACGCTCATGTCAGTGCATTTTATTTTATTTGTTAATCTTTATTAATATTGCTGGTCTGGGTCGGGTCTGTATTTAATCTTATTGACTTATCTGACCTGATTTTGAATTCGGGTTAATATTTTCAACCCGATCTGACCTGCTCAGCTAATAGGGTTATCCCGACTGGTACCAAGTCGGGATTGGTTGCTCGGGTTAGGGTCAACCCACCCCAATTTGCACCCTATTGAAAATGTCACTGTATCATGCGATCCGTGCGCTTCCCCACTTTCTACTGTTGATTTTTACAGCAAGCCCACCACCATATTTATTTCTTTATTTTGACATCTACCATGTTGGTGTGGATAACGCTTTCTAGTGGGCGATTTGTTGCAGTGCAGATGTTGTGAAAGGGATCTGTGCTTCACTCCCCATTTCATGCCATCTGATGGGTTTCAATCATACTTGGAATACTTTTGCCTCGATTAAAATTTTAATATTCTTTTATCTTGTCATAAATATATATATAATGATTTTATTAAATATTTGAATATTTATTATTTTGATGAGTTCTTTAGATCCTCATTTAGTGGGTTTGTTTATCATTTAAATATTTAAATGATTAGTCTTTAGATCTTCCCTTGTCTTTTTATTTTTCCTTATTAAGGGTGCAGGCCACCTTATGTATTAGAGATAATAGCAATTATTTGTAATTGTTAGTTCAATTGCCTTGAAGATTCAAAGCTCAAAAGTCTTGTATTTTTTTATAAAATAAAAATATAAAATATATTACCTACTTGTGTTATAGTTATACATATATTTATGACTGCTATTTTTTTGTACTTTATGATTCATAAATCATGTATTTTTATTTTATTTACCATGAAATATAAATTTTAAGGCCCACTAATTCTTGATTACTAGCTTCATTATCCATGGATTGACTCTGCTTTAGATGACTTATCCCTTAAATCTTAGACCATTGGGTTCTTATTGTTATAAGGGTAAGTCTTGTAACAATTCTAACCCTATTTACAAAAATGTCAATCTAACACTAACTCTAGCCCCATTTTGAAAGCCTTAAATTATTCCTAATTGAACCTTAAGAAAAGCTTGCAAGGTTTAGGTTGGATTTAGTTGACAATTGGAGAAGATAATTTTAATTTTGATACTTTTTATTTTAAATTATTTCAAATAAATATTTATATTAATTACAACATAAACAAATTCGAAATCTATTTTCAATACTAAAGTATAAGACAAATGAGGTGGCGCATTTGGGAAATAAGTAGACATGCAATCTAATAACCTAATCTACACCTACATCAATCTCATAATCTTATAATAGCATTGCAGGGTATAATTTATTTTATATGATCAAATAAGTAATTTAAAATTTTTATAATAATAATAATAATAATAATAATATATATTTCATAAGTTAGATTTTATGTATAAAAGTAGAATAGATCCATGTGTACTAACATAATTTCAATGATAACAAAAGTATATCTAAGATTTTATTTATTTTAAATCATCTTAATATGTTAAATATTTATTGTTGAAATTATTTTAAGATCAATAAGCAACATTACATTATATATAATTTAATATGTTAAAATATATATTATTAGATAAACATAAAATAAGTTTTTTAATGATATAAAAAGAATTGTATATTAATTTTTTAATAAATCAGTAAATATTAATATTTTAAAAATATATAGTTTAATACATTTTTATATGGACATTTGTTATTTTATTGGTGGGGGTTAGATGCAACCAACTGAAAAATGGCTGCGTTTAACCCCCCTCAAATTCAACCAATCAAAAGTGGCTGTATCTGGTCCAGGCAAAATGTTAAATCAAATTAAAAAGTATATCTCAAAATGTTAAAATCATTTTGAGATCGATAAGCAACATTATACTATATATAATTTAATATGTTAAAATATTTTATGTTAGATAAACATAAAATAAGTTTTTTAATGATATAAAAAGAATTGTATAATATTTTTTTAATAAATCATTAAATGTTAATATTTTCAAAATATATGGCTCAATACATTTTGAACATTTGTTATTTTATTTTGGGGGAGCCAGATGCAACCAACTGAAAAATGGCTACATCTGGCCCCTTTCAAATGTAGCCAACCAAAAGTGGTTGTATCTGGTCTAGATAAAATATTAAATAAAATTAAAAAATATATCTAATATTTTGTTTATTTTAAATTATCTTAATATATTAATTATTTATTGTTCAAATCATTTTGAGATTGATAAGCAATATTTATTATACATAATTTAATATGTTAAAATATATATTATTAGATAAACATAAAATAAGTCTTTTAACGATATAAAAAGAATTGTATAATAATTTTTTTAATAAATTATTAAATATTGATATTTTCAAAATATATGGCTCAATACATTTTTTATATGGACATTTGTTATTTTATTTTTTGGGGGTGGGGGGCGGCGCTGGGTTATGCAGCCACTTTCGGTTGTCTCATGAGTGCATTATACTTTCCATTTAAAGTGGGCTAAGGGCCTGTTTGGCCTGGCGTTTTGGGAGTGTAAAAGCGCTTTTTTCAGCCAAAACGCGATTCTGCAGTGTTTGGCTGAAATATGAAAACGCGCTTTTCAAACTGTAAAAGCCGGAATATGGCTTTTACACGGAAGCTCGGATTTGGAGCTTTTCCCGAAAGCTCTACGTGCAAACGCGCTTCCTGTAAGTGCTTAAAAGCCACTGCCAGGCCAAACAGGCCCTAAATTTAACTGCGAGTGAAAAGTTATTATTTTATTTGCCCGGTTCGCATGTGTGCCCCATCTTTTCTGTTCTTTGTTTATTTATGTTTCAATTTATGGAACCTAAATAAGTGTACAATTTTGGGCACATGATTGCAATATTTTTTGTTTTTTTAACATTTTCCATGTTGGTGTGTATAACGCCGGAGTTGAGGTGTCTGTGATACGTGGTAGCCTCTCATAAAAATGTAAAATATCTGGAAATGAGATATTTAAGAGTCTAATTAATCATGATTTAAAGTCCTTCTCATTTTATATTTTTATCGATTAATACACAAATGATGGATTACTGGCTTAAAAAGTATTTTGTATCTAAATAAGGTGCATAAAATAACAATAATAGAAATTAAAAATCTAGTGCCAAATTATTCTATAATACATTTTTATAAAATTAGAAAGCTATTTTTTAATTTTACAATGATAAATATATATATTTAACAGATTAGATTATGTATGGTCCATTGATTTTAAGTATCTTCAAATTACCTAAGTTATCTGTTTGCCTTCGCATGCACACCCATTACCCCACGACTTTTTTTCTTTTATTTTAGTATTTAAAATAAATTTTAAATCTTTTTATGTTATAATTAATATAAAATATTTATTTAAAATAAATTGAAAATAAAATATATTACATTGGAATTGTCAATTTGAATTTTCAATTTCAACCATCAACCCGAATTAATATTCTTAGGGTTGGTTTAGTATTGAGTTAAGATTTAAAAACTAAGATTAAGTTATAAGGCTTAGGGCTAAGTTGACTTCAACTTCATCGGATTTACCCACCGGCCCACCAAACTAAAATTCGGGTGGAAGGATTTGGTTCTGTTGACCCAACCCAAGTTGCACCTTAGATTCACATGATATATGAATTTAAGAGGATGAAAACCACACAAAGTATATGTTTATCTAAAGTGCTCCATTTACGAGGCCGAAAACGATACAAATGATATATTTATCTAAAATGCTCGAATGAGACTCCCGCAATATGCAACACGACAGTACTCTGTCCTGCCTGTGTAGGATGAAACTTGGCGATAGCTACGTTTTAACTTGAGAAGAATTTTTGAAATATGGTACCTGACCCACCAACGTCTGCATTAATTTGTCATATGTCCTCATGTGAAATTAAACAAGGGGCAGAGTCCTGCAATCGCTTGGAAAAGTGAGATAGGGACTTTGCATATGGGCCTATCATCTTATTTTATTTTATTTTTATTTTTGCGGATATGCTTATAAGATTTTTAGTTTTGAA
>JAYJMB010002307.1:1037-15438 GCA_036873735.1 Pouteria campechiana
TGTTATGATTGGGAAGGATGCATCATGTATATTTGTATATAGATTGAAATGGGGCTTTTTGAGTACATTGAATTATGTTAATTGATAAATTTAGAAATCAAGTTGTACAACTCCCCATATAATTGATAGTGAATTGTATTACGAGCTTACATTGTATGATTCATGTCTTTTGAGGAACTCAAATGATTGGTAAAACTTTGCCTATGTGGATTACTATTACTATTGTAATTGAATGATTCATTTGGGTAATGTGCTGGAATTTTATAGCATGACATGGTTGGTTAACTAAATAACAATGGTTTGGTAATATAATGAATTGTAAATTTTGAACATTGAGTATCATTTGATGGATTTTATAAAAATGGTTGCCCATGGATAAGATAACATGACTAGGTATTGTCAATTGTATTGGAATGTGCATTATAAATGATCATTTGTGAATCAATATTGACATCATGTATGTGTATAAGTTTATAAAAAAATTGTGCCTATATTGATTAGTACAAAAGAATTTAAGTCTTAATCACCTCATGTGATTGCTAGTGAAGGTAACTCATTTGAATGAGTAGATCACATGATCAAAACCATATAACTTGCACAGTGTATTCTACGGATACGGATCCGCAAGGTATGAAATAACCTGAATGCCTTAGATTATAACTTTGAGAAATTGTTGAGAACTAATCGATACCGTAAGTTTCAAGGACAAAACTTTTTGTAAGGAGGGAAGTCTGTAACACCTAGGGTGTTAGAATGAGGAAAATTTTTTGCATTTTAGTATAGGGAGGAACTAAGTTGTTTGAAATCTACTCATGAGAAAATGGGTAGAGTTTGGTCTATGAATTCTATAAATCTCAGCATTTTGAGTTATATAAAAGCAACAAGAAGAAAAGAACTCAATTAGTGAAATTGAGTAAAAATATGACTATGATCAATATGAATGGCCTAAAATAGTTATGTTATGTATTATAATGTGTGTGAAACATTAGTTTGAGCATTGGATGCAGTTTGGACTGAAAATGGCCTATGGAGTCATTTAGAGCAGAAAAATTTTAATAAAAACAACTGAATAAGTGATTTTTAAAATTGGCCTCAAATGAGGCGGTGAATAGCATGAAATTGTCACATTTCATGCATATGATATGTGTGAAATGATTATTTGGATATTTGAAGTAAATTTTGTAAAATGACTATTAGTGATCTTGTATAAATACAATTTCTAAATTTGAATAATTACTATTAATGGATGAGTTGTTATTTGGAACTGGGGTGAGAAATTATTTCTTAAATGAGCATTTTGGGATGATTATGCACAAGATTAATAGAAAATAAGATGATTAAAAGTTTAATGAAAAATGATTTAAGAAAAGTTGGAAAATAGGTTTTGAATGGAGAAAAACTAAATCAACAGGTCCATGCTGCGACACAGGAATCCCATGCTGCGACATGGCTTTAGCATGGGCAGAATGGGGCATTTAGGGAGTCCATGCCATGGCATAGAAGTGCTATGCCGCAGCATGGCTTCAGAGATGCAGAATTTTTGGGTAGTCAGCAAGGCCGGGTCGTGGCATGGAAATCCCCTTCTATGGCACGGGTCCAATGGTATGCTGGAGTGACCCAAAAATTTGACTTGTTAACTCAAGCTCCATTTCATTTTGCTCATTTTCTCTATTCTGTTTTCTCTGTTTTATACCCAACCCATACCCTAGCTCCTTTATGCTCAATCTCATGCTATTTTTGTGAGGAAATTACCTTGTCTAAATGGAAAATCATTTGATCATCCATTCGAACTCAAGTTTAAGCTGTTTTAACCGTGGAAAATGGAAAAAATAATTGATTTCCACCAAGTGGAAGATGCAAGGTGGAGCTGGGAGTTTGGTCCTTCATTTAGGAAAGACGCCTACACTTATAATTGAAGGTAAGCCTAATTCCCCAAATGAATTTCAGATTTTCAAATTATAGGGTTTGGAACCTAACTTGTATATAATGGACTTTTGGGATTAAATTAAGGCATATTATGATAAATCCATCGGGGAATGATGTAATAGAGTGATTATGCAATTTGGCATAAGAAATTTTAAATTTTGGCATGGTTGGGGTTTTTGTGCATAGTGAAAATTGGGAGTTTCCTGATTTTTGTGAAATTAACCATGGGGTAAATGTGTCTGGGCCATGTGAGCCACAAATTGACAACACTAAATTATATTATTGTTGAAGTTAATTACATGTCAGTTGTATGGTATGATGATTACATATGATTGGAAATGGAATTCCTTAAGAACTCTTGCCAAAATGTATGATTTACATTGTGCCTATTTGCCATTTGATAAAATATCCTAATGAAAGATAGTTTGAGTTTGATTATAATCTTAAGACCCTTATATAAGTCTTTTGGAACTTAATGTTTAAGTGGTAGTTGTAAATGGTAACTATATGTTGAGTACATTGATTATGATTGTATATTGATGAGAATACAATTATACATTTGAAAATAGACACAATTAGCAATAAGATCAATTCGAGCTATGTTTATAAATGAATGAGATTGTTGCCCTGTATAGGATGATTTGAGAAGGATGAAAAGGAATTGAGCTGGAAGCGTATATGATGATTCGTTAGTAGGTAAGTAGGCATTATTTTCATTACATAATTAGGGATAATTTTTATCTCTTTGTTTGAAATATCGGACATTTATGTTTTGATTGGGGATAGTGGATATCCCATATTTGTTTAAGATTGATGTTGTTTAGTTGTTAAGAATAATGGGTATCCCTTGGAATGATTAATTGATGTTTGGTCCAGCCTTGAATATCTAATATGAGGAATAGAAAGTATTCCTTTGTTATATATTTAATTTGAAGTTTGATACAATATGAGATTGATTGGTTGTATGAGGATAACATGAATATCTTTGTTTGGTATGATGAACATATGTTCATTGTAATTGTTTATAATGATGAATATCAATTGTTTGATATGAAACATGCTCATTGTGAATTAATTATTGTTGATGACATTTTTCTACTTACTAAGTTGCTCAGACTCACGCCGTCTTATTTATGTTTTTAGATGACAGGTCAAGCAGAGTATTTCTGAGAAAGACTAAGGACATTTGAATGATATGATTGAATGTTGGAATTGGAATTGCATTGCGTTTGAGTTTATAATTTTGTTTAATGATTTTAATTAATGTATAGTTATAATTAATAGATTTTAATTGAGGTGTATTGAAACTAGACTAATGTATAATATTAGTAGTGACATGTCTTAATGATTTAATTATCAGTTTGTTAATAAATTTTAAGGATGTAGATTGCAATCTTGATTTTACCCAGATCTTGGGCTGTAGGCTAGTGGATGTATATGTTTAGAATTTATATTGTTGCTTTATTATATTTGATAAATAATTATGCAAGTTAAACCCTAATAATTTAGGGGATACTCTGTCCATTTTTCTGTAAAAAAAAGTCAAGTTCCAAGATGGGACTCGAGCACCCCACCCTAAAAGTGGGCAAATTTTGGTCAATTATAGTGAAAAATAGTGTGTCATGCCTCGGAAGGTGAGGCATGACATTGAATTTCTTTATCATAGAGACAATTCATATACCACTTTTTCCACATGAAGAATTTTCATGTCATTTGTTTAAACAAAAGCAATGTAAGTATAACATTCAATAGCAATGTTGAAGGGAAAACATAGCATAAATACTAGTCCCATCCACCCCATACTATTCATATCATAATTGTTAGAAAATAACCTAAATTCTTTCTATAGAAACAATCACAAGTTTACTTTTCAATTCCACAACTCCATATAAAATTTACTTATGGCTCCGTTCCTTTCTTATGATACCATTACTTTATTTATTCTCAACCATTGTAATATGCAACTCATAATGGACTATAATCCAAAGAATATTTCAAGCAGTTCCATTTATCAAACAACCACTAATAAATCGTTTAATATCATTGTAAACTACAATGTCATTATCTCACCTTATACAATCTATGTTAATCAACAAGTTCTGAGATACTTCCTCGTCCTAGTCAGTGATATACTTAAAGAATAAAACAAATTTCTTTTTAGATAAAATTCACATGTGTAACATAATGGCCTTATTTCAGAGAATGGAATCAATCCTTACTACAACTGCAATAGTTCAAAAGTACCTTATTTAATCAATTAATTTAGAACAACAAAAAATTCATTTATAGAAGTTCTAAGGTCATCACACTTTTTTCTATATAAGGAAAGGGATATCATCTATCTCCACTCATTTACATATATCAAGGATAGAGTAAATATTTTTCTAAGTAATATTGGGATACTCTTTATCCCCATTGATCCATGCCTACATAGTGATAATAAACAAATCACAATAATTTCTTAATAGTCATTTACCTTATATAATAACGTTCTTCCATACAATATTATTGATATTTTCTATCCTCCATCATATATACATTCATACATTTATAACAAAATTTAAATATCCATGAAAATGAGGTACTCAGATTCTTGGTGTACTCATGATCCCATCAATCCATATATTTGAAGTGACCAAGCAAGGTGGGCATACTTGTAAAACCTAGGGTGTTTATTTTGGGTTAATTATGAATTTGATTATTGTTAAGACTATAAAGGCAATGACGATATATGGTGAAAAAGCTAAAAATGTGAATGATGTCACTTGTGTCCAAATTTTAATATATAATTTGGATGATTTAGAAAATATGTTTAACACAAAGGTTGATATCTTAAAATTATGTTTCTAATGAATTACTAATCACTTACTTCCAAGTTTATATGAGAAAGTTATATCCAAAATAGTGTAATGGTCTCCAAATTCAAAAGGTGTCACTTTGAGGCTCCACAACTCCAAATTAAGACTGATTTAGAAAACCTTGTCAACATGAAAGTTGTAGTCCTGGACATTATCTATCCAATGGAATAAAAATCACTTAGTTTGGAGTTCATATGAGGATTTTATGACTAATGCATCAAAACTACTCTTAGCAGACGGTAGAGCAGGCGGCTGTAAGAAGTAGCAGGAGGCTGGGGGGCAGGAGGCTGCCATATGGTAGTGGCCCAACTTTTTAAGTTTGGTTCCATTCTGTTTTGACCTCAAGTCATTCCATTTTCTCCTCCCTCTTGCCCTAGTCATGCCCTAACCCCATTATGACTATTTTCTTGCCATTTTAGCTTGGAAACCACCTGGTTTGAATGAAGAATCACTTGATTTGGCCTTTAGACCTAAGTTTAAGTCATTTGAACTATGAAAAATAAAAAAAATGGAAGAAACATCAGATTTTTACAAAATGGAAGGTGCAATGTGGAGTTGGGAACTTGGTTCTTCATTTGGGAAGGATGGCTACGTTTGAAAGCGGAGGTAAGCTCGATTTCCTGACCAAATTCTAGATTTCTATGTTTCAGGGTTTTGCGAATAGTAGATTTTGGGGCTCAAATTGATGTATATGGTTATAAATTCATGGTGGAATGATCTAATACAATGATTATTGTGATTTGACATTAGAAATTGTGAATTTTGCTAAGCTAGGGTTTTCATGCATTTTGAAAATTAGGGATTTCTTGATTTTTATTAAATTAATCTTGGGATAAATGATTAATGGTATGATTAGAATGTTTTAGAATATGTATGGAATGAATTGGACCAATGGAATCAAATTTTGGGTTATGCCCTAATTAAGGGTTAAAGAGGATTCTTGTGAATAGGCTATGTAAGTCTTGAATTGAGTAGATTAAAAGCTTAATTGAGATATTTATATGTTGTTTAAAAGTTAATAATGTAAGATGCCCAATAAATATGTCAAACAAGAAGAGTTCCTATGAAAATTGTGGAGAAACCCTAGTTTAATTAATGTTTATCACATGTTTGATGATTACAGCTTGAGATTGGCTATAAAAGAAGTATTAATATAATGTGATGTATTGAATACATGATTATGAATGAGACTTTTACTCTATATAGGATGATTTGAGAAGGATAAAAAGGCAGAGAGCTTGAGGAATGTGATTTGGAGCTAACAGCTTAACGTAAGTAGGCACCCCTTGTTTTGTATGAATGAATGTAGGGGAATAGTAATTATCCTGTTGGTTGTTTCCGGGCATGTGTGTTTTGGATGAGGGATTGTGAATATCCCTTGCTTGTTTAAGATAAATGTTTATTAGGTATGATGGATGCATGAATATTAGGTATAACGAGTATCCCTGGGATTGAAATAAGGGGCGTTGGGTTTATGATATGTATATGTGATTGTGGGGATAGAGAATGTCATGTATCTTTAAACTTATTCTTGTGTCTAGATGTCTAAACAAAAATGGATTGAGAATATCCCAGTGTTGTATATGAATGAGCATGTGTATGGTTGTTTCATGTATGTATGTGGTTGTGAACTTGATATGCATAAAGTTATGCATGTTGGATTGATAGGTATAGTAAGTATCCCAAGTTGAGTATGCTTTTGTGATAATATGAATGATGGGATTGATAGTGAATAGTTTGTATTCCTTGATTGTATTTAATGTGATGTTATATGGATAAAGGGGGATAGAGTTTATCCCATAAGTCTTGTTTTAGTTCAATAATCTATGAATATATATATATATATAAATGGAATGGGAAGCATTCCATGAGTTGTATGTGGTGCCCGAATAGCACAGTTATGAGGTTATGCTTGTGGCATAGTTAGTGTGTGGGGTGTTTGCATGACACCTAGTTCTATATGATGAGCCAGAATGGCTGAAATGTGAGGTGATGTGAGGTGCCTAGAGGTGGTATGATTGTATGCCTAAAGGGTGTAGAGTATTGCAATGAATTGAGCGGATTTGAGCCTCCTGGATCTACCTTCATGCTATGATAGTTGTATTCATGTTCTGGATGAGAACATGTGATTGTTGATTTATTATTGTTTTATATTTTTACGCACTTACTAAGTTGCCCGGACTCATGTCTAAAGAATCCTAATTGAGGATTGGGACTGGCGAGTAAAGATATGAAGACATATCTGATGATATGATAAATTGGGATTGGAATCCCTTAATATAGATCTTATTATATTTGATAAAATTATTGTAGGATTGTAATTAAGAGTTTTGTGTGATGTATAATGATAAGTATTGGGCATGTGATATTCATTTAAGTATGATATTGTAATAAAATGGTATGATTCCAGGGTTGAACATTACCATCATGTTCCATTCCAATCTTGGGCGGAGCTGTGAGTATGGGTGTGTGATTGTTTTAGATATAAATGTTATTTTATATTATAGAAATGTCAATTGATTATTGAAATATAAATTTTATCCGATTCCCCATATGTATATCCATATGTATATCAAGTTTAAATGTTCATAATACAGGGCAGACTTTGCTAGATTTTGGTAGGATATTTTTCTTAGAATTAGGAAAATGGTGAGGTTATGAAAAGATTTCCCTTAAGAAGAAGGGAAATGGTAGCGTTCCACGTTAGCCTCGGTATGGCATGGTCAAAACGCATAGGGTGGGGGTGTGGGGCATTATAGTACTAACTTTGCTGACACTATCTCTCCACTTCTTGAGTTTTTCGCAAGTTCCTTAGCTTATCATCCATTCCCAATTAACTTTTTAAATTCAAACTCAATGCAAACTAATTCAACTTTTATGTATACAAATTCTTAACAATTAACATACATTAACTCAAACAGTTTAGGCTCACAGCAAAATTCAATGTTAGTCAGATGTGGAATTATACAATTTTATTAATCAATAGTTCAAGTATCTACAATTTAAGTGAGCCACAACAATAGTCCATGCTGCAAGTTGAGTAACAGTCACAAATGCAACAGTATCAACATTCAATATAATTGAAGCAATATCATCATACCATTTTATCTTATAATAGTTATCATAATATACCTATCCCATCAATCTTGACGGAATTCATCTTAAGTTTACAAGAAAAACGTATGTAACATGTAATTAGAATATCCTCACTTCATATCATCATCTATAGTAATTAATCACATTATTACTAATTACAATTTAAAGTGAAATTCAATGATAATCAATACAATTTTTTCATATTTGCTAAGTCATTAAATTCACATGCTAATAGGCCAGTACAGCCTGTCATCTTGTATACAAATTGTTCACCATTAAAACTTCATTAAGGAATCCTCAAAGTTCCTAAGAATATAATCTTTAATCTAACAAAATATCAAAATAAGTTCATTTCCTCAAGTAAACATTTAAAGATCATATCATATCATGTCATATCAAATACAATCAATCTAATTCACAAACTCTGTAAAACAATAACATTTAACATTCAAACAAGATGCATAAAAACACCACTATGCTTCCACTGCGCTACTCTATTCTCGAAAATTATGTATCACTTCTAAGTCATCATCGTGCTATTACAACACTAACACCTTCCTTTCATATCAATATCCTTTCATAACCATTGATATCAATAACATTTACCAAATAACATTTATACAATTTTCTAAGTGCCTCATTTCCCTTACACCTTCGATGTATAATTAACATCACCCCCTTAAATTCTAGTATTCTTCCATATATCTTACAAATCCATTTCCTATTACTTTCAACAATCATTGCCATCATGGTTCTGGCCTCATCTCTCAATTTAAACTTACCACACAAATAAGTTATTGGGCTCTGATACCACCTATAACAGCCCACACCCCTACCCTATGCATTTTGACCATTCGATAGATTATGCTTTTGTGGGCCTATGCAGGACATTACCACTTTCCTTCTTACAAAGGAAAGTCTTTTCATAATCCCACTATTCTCTATTTAAGGAAACAATTCTGTCAAAAAATTGGGCAGAATCTCTTCCAAATTAACCATAATTGAAACCTGATCTACAAACATTTAAAATCATAATTTCTAATTATTGATATTCATAATTCTAAATCATACATAGAATTACAATTTAATTGAAATCATAATTAACTCATTAGCCCAACCTACCTACAGCTCAAAATCTATATCATACCATGATAATAATACACTATAAGGAAACTTTATCATGTTATCATAATATTATACATCATTTACTATTTTTAAGCTACTATCATATAATTACAATATGATTTACAATTAATTACCATTATACAATGGGATTCCAATCCAAACATATAATCATACACAAAATATGTCTTCTACTCTTGCTTAACACCACACAAAAATATATCTTCTAACCTTGCTTACCAATCCCAATCCACAATGGGAATTCTTCACTTGACCTGTCAACTAAAAATTTAAAAGAAGAAGATTTGATCCAGGTAACTTAGTAAGTAGACACGATTAATAGAAATCAAGTCAAAATTTAGATAATTTCATTCAATCATGATCAAAGATGTAATGGGTCAATCATATTATAAGGACCTCATCCTCATTATTCTAATTCAATATTCTACGCCCATCAGGCGTATCCAATCATACAATTTCTCATATACAACAAGATAACTAATCAGGGGATGACTTTTATCCCCCCAAATCAACAACATACACATATGTTCATTCGATTATCCAATATACCATTTCAAACCTAAGGGAACATTTGATTTTTTCATATTGTATCCTTTATCAATTCATATAGAAACTCATTTACAAGAATAATCAAATACACACAATACCAACAATCATTACATAATTCTATTCCAGGGATGCTAGTTATCCTTAGTATTGATATTGTCACAAACCAATATAAACATCTATCATCACAAATATGGGATATTCAATATCCCCAACCAAAACATACAAGCCCTAATTCAATTCAATTGGATATTTCTTATCCCCAACCAATCATACATTGAAACCAAAACAAGGGGCGCCTACTTACCTTGAGTGATTCGCTATATGCTTCTCAAGCTCCAGCTCTCTTTTCATCTTTCTTAGATCATCCTGAATAGAGCAAGAATCCCATGCATTTACAAACATAACTCAAACTAATTCATTTCAAATGAATACTATGGTTAATTTATTATTAAACACATATACTCCCCAAATGCATAAGTGTATACTTATCAATATACAATTAGAAGCCAATATACTTAACATCCAGTTAACCTTTATAGCATACCATTTAAACTTTAAGTACATCCCAAATAACAAGTCATTCCTTCCCTTCTATAAGGGTCTTAGGATTATAATCAACTCAATTTATCTCTCATTGGGACATGTTATCAAATGGCTAATAGACACAATTTAAATCATAAGAATTAAGCAAGAGTTCTTCAGAAACTTCATTCCTAACCATATATAATCATCATATAACATAACTAACATGAAATTGACTTCAATAACCATCTAATTATATGTTTAATCCAATCGATTTGCAGATCACGCAGCCCAAACATAAAAACCTGTTTTAATTCCTAACTAGGGCATAATCAATTATCTAATTTCACTGGTTCAAATTGACCCAAACAAGTCTCAAAACATCCAAACTATGCATTAAATCATTTATCTCATGATAATTTCACAAAATAATAAAATTTCCTTAAATTCCACTATTCATCAAAAACCCTAACTTGCAATATCCCAATTTCTCATGCCAAATCATAATAATCATTATACTAAATTATTCCTCTATAAATTATAAGCATACATATTAATCTAGTCTGAAAAATCCATCATTTCTCAAAACCCAAAAATTCTAAATTTTGAGATTCGGTCGGGAAATTGAGTTTACCTCGGCTTACGAAAGTAGCCGTCCTCCCCAAATGAATGACCAAGCTCCCAGCTTTATGTGGCTCCTTCCATTTTGTAGAAATCCAATATTTCTTCCATTTTCTTCCAATTTTTGTGGTTCAAATGGGTGAAAATTGGGTTTAAATGAAAGATCACAAGTTTATCTAGCTAGGCAAGATGATATCCTAGCTAAATTGGCAAGAAATCAAGCTAAACAGGGCTAGGGCAAAAGGGAAGAAAGAACGGAATAGACTAAAGAAGAAACAAGATGAAAACTAGCTAAAAAATTGGTTGACCATCTTTTTATAGCCGACTGGCGCTGCTGGGGCCTATCCTGGAGCCGCCAGCACTAGTTCACTGGCTGGCCCTATTTTCCTTGATTTTCTCCATTTTCAACATTTATTTCCCAATATTTTTCATCATTTATTCTACAAAAAATATAATATAATTGCATAAAATTTTACCTCAATTAACTTGTAAGCAAGACATATAACCATGAAGATATGATTTTACTTGACTCAATTTCATAAAATTTTCATATACGTCATACATACTTGATTTATTGCATTGAAAAATCAGATTGCTTCATTAATCAACACATAATTAACCCAAAGTTAACACCCTAGGTGTTACAGCTCATCAAATATTTGATAAATTGCTCTTATTAGAGATAACATATGTTGTGTGATATGATGTAATCTTAATCGATTATTGATGAAATACTAAAATGAGATTAGAAAGGAATCAAAGATGGATGGAAAATAAAATGAAAACCTATCTTGGAAATTTATTTAGAAAGTCATGAATGGACAGTAGTATAGATAAGCAATAGCATATATATTGTTAAATTGATTTGTAATGCTTGATTTGAGCTATTTTTGTATGATAAAAGAATATCACTTGAATGGATATATGTGTAGGACTAATTGAGTGTGGATTTGAGGCGAAGTCATGGAAATTTGGAGAATTGTGAACTATACTTCAATAAGGTAAGTAGGCTATTTCCTGGCTTCATGTAAGATTGATTGGGAATAATGAATATCCCATTTGTTTGAATCCTGACATGTTTGACATATTTGTTCATAGAATTATTACTTGCCCTATTACATGTATGAACAGTTGGATTGTTGGTTATGATAGTATGTGCATGCTTAGATGGATAGGAATATCGGATATCCCATGAGTTTTGGTTGTGATAATTGCATGCATGCGTGAAATGGTGGGGATAATGATTATTCCTTAGTTTGCAATAATAGATGTTGCACTTATGATGTATATGGGTGGTTTATTGGGTAATGATGGAATGATAATCATTCCATGATATTATATATTAGGTATGGTGGTGAGATATGGTGCCTTATTGGTCCAATTATGATATATTTTGCCGGGTAGGCATAGAAATGTGATTGGTATATAGATATGTGCATGTGAATGCATTATCAGGAATGTATTTATGTTCTAGGTTACATCTCAAGATGAGATGTGAGTTATGCTATGGAATTTCTCATGTACTGAACATAATTTTATGGATTGGAGTATGGTATTCCGCTTATTTGTTATTTATTGTTGATTATTATTTTCTAACATCCCTATTTACTGAGTTGCCTGGACTCATGCTTTCTTATTTTAAATTTTTAGCTAGTAGGTTAGGTAAAGAATCCCAATTGTGGGTTAGAGTTGAAAGACAAGATTTGAAGACTTTTCTTTATGGTATAAGAATTTATGATTGTAATTTAATAATATTTTTTATTTGATTATGTTTAAAAGATTCCAAAGGATGTATAATGTGGGCATGTCATAATCATAATTAGATTTGATATGGTGTATGAGTTATATGACTCTAGGTGTAGATATTGCCATCATGATTTGGTTTTGCTCTTGGGCACGCAACTGTGGGTATGGATGGATGTGTTTTATGGTTTAGTTTAATGATTTTCTTCTATTTAAAGATTATGGTTTCATATGATTAATAATTGATAGGTTTAGATTCATATAATTTAGGGCATCTCTACTTGATTTTTGGCAGAACTTTTTCTTAAAAAATAGGATAATTATAAGAGAATGGTGAAATGCATAATCCCTGGGGTGGGGAGTTATAAAATGGTATCAGAGCTAAGTCCAATCTGAGTGATAAGCCCAAATCATGATGACAATGGTTGTGGAAAGAGATAGAAAATGACATACCTAATATGAGTTGATGAACCTATAAGGAATATAGGAAAATATGAGCTTAAGAGTAATTTGAAGGCATGAGTGAGGGAAAAGAGGTACTTAGGAATTGGTATAAATGTTATTTCATAAAAATGTTATTTATATGAATGGATATAATATTGTACAGATGATATTGATATATAAGGAAGGTGATAGTGCTGTGATAACATAATGGTAACTTAGGGTTGGTATATACTTGTTGGAAGCAGAGTGGCGCAGTGAAGCATGGCGGTCCTTGTATTACGCCATATTCAAATATTTGAATGTTACTGTTTTATAGTGTAAAACTGTAAAGTTTTATGAATCAATATTAAGAATTGATTTCAATCTTGTTTTTTTAAGTGAGTTGTGATGGAATCATTAGATTTATCATAAAGTGTATGAACCTTTATGGTAGGAAGTGATATGATATGGCATGATGGGATATGATTTTCAAATATTTATTTGAGGAGATGATCCTATTCTTATGTTTATTAGCTTGTGTACTCAAGTTAGAAGTGAATAAGTGTTGTCATAAATTATATGTTAGAAACTCTGAGGGTTCCTTGATGAAGTTTTGGTTGTGACTAACTATTATGTAGGATGACATGTGTACTGTACTTTACTTATGAGCATGTGATTTGAATGAATTGACAAGTGTTCCATAATTATGTTGATTGACATTGGGTTTCACCATGGTTGAATTGAATTGTGTTTATTGATAATGAGATTGATGAATTTGTGTATTCCTTAAGTGACTTGGGTTTAATGATGTAAATTAGTTAGCAATTGAGTTTGGTAAATTGATTGAGAAATTGATGCATGTTTAGATGTTTCATGGACTAAGGTTCAAATGCATGCTTGGAATTGGATACTAACAGGTACACACTTGTTATGTAATTGAGTTTAGATGCCTATTTTGGGAACTGATTGATATTAAGTTTTGCTATGGGCTATAGGTTAAATGATTGGACTGATTTGACTAAGGTATATGATTGATGAAACATTATGTATATGTAAGTGAAATTGTATGATATGACCCATGAGGCATCTAGGCTAGTGTGGCGGTAGGATGATTGAAGGTTGGTATGGTGCTAGGATGCCACAGAGATATGAATGTTGTGGAGGCTTGGTTGCTTCATTAAACTAAACATATGATTGAGCTATATGCCTGAGTTTGGCTATTTTTATAAGGTTTGGACATTTCGTTATTTGATTGAGGGTTGGATAATAGGCTATTTGATTGAGGCTTAGATGCGTTACTGAGGTACATGCTTGTATTTAGATGCCTCTTGGAACAAGATAGATAGGTATTTGTGGTTTGGATGCCTAGAGATTTGATTGTTGTGAATTTGGGTTTGGGTGCCTATCGGGGTGACTTACTTGGTTATTTGGAATTCTGCCCATGATGTAATGGCTAAGAGGCCTGATGTAAGGCCCTAGAAATTTCAAAAATGTAAATTTTCACTATTGTAAAGTTTCAG
>JAYJMB010002308.1:0-15434 GCA_036873735.1 Pouteria campechiana
TGAGGAAAATTAATAATAATGGAAAAATCCTTTGGTATTTTCCGAAGGCGACCAATTTCGGTCATGTCATTCCATTTACATTTATTTCTTCCTCATTATTTACCATGCCTGATCTGATTACTTGAGCGAGCTCTCAGCGACCTCAAACATTCACCTGCTAATGCTGTTGTTGGCGCTTCTAGTGGATCACACTTCATGAATGGGACCTATCAGCCTTGTGACAGTCGAAATGGTTCTGCCTTCATTCTTTTCATTCGCTTTCCCTGTGCATTCGACTAGGAAGTCGGCTAGGATTTGGCCCTTGATGGTTGTCCTTAGTACAAACTCGATGTTGAACTCACTGAGTTCTATGGACTACTTGATAAAGCGTCTCGATAGCTCCATCTTTTGTAGGAGTGACCTGAGCGGTTGGTCCGTATAGACTTGGATTGGATGACCTTGAAAGTATGGTTAGAGTCTTCTTGCAGCAATCATCAGAGCATAGGCAATTTTTTTGATAGCAGGATACCTTATCTCTACCCCTAGTAGGATCTTGCTGACATAGTATACGGGTTTTTGAGTTTAGCCTTACTCTTCGAATAATGTTACTGCTATGGTTTTGGGTCTGAAGGCTAGATAGAGGCAAAGGATTTCCCCTTTCTCTAGTGCGCTCAATAGAGGGATCGGGGCTAGATATGATTTGAGTTCATCGAAGGCCCTCTGTATTCCCTTGTTGATTTCTTCTTTGTCTAAGTCTATTGACGGTCCCTTCCGGAGTACTTTAAAGAATGAGAGGCTTCTTTCTGCAGATTTGGATAAAAATCTATTAAGTGTTGTTAATCGTCCTGTCAGACACTGGAGCTCTTTGTTACTACTAGGCATCGTCATGTCCTGAATGACCTAGATTTTTTTAGGGTTTGCCTGAATACCCCTCTATGAAATCAAGAATTTCAGCAATTTTCTTGATGCAATACTAAAAACGCACTTCTGGAGGTTTAATTTCATCCTGTAACTCCTGAAGGTTTGAAATATTTCTTCTAGGTTCTGGAGATGGTGGTTCCGAGTTCTACTTTTTACCACCATATCGTTGACGTACACTTCCATGTTCCTGCTGATTTGGTATTTGAATAAGCTATTTACCATCATTTGATAAGTAGCTAGCATTTTTTAATCTGAACGACATTACTTTGTATTAGAATGTGTCAACGTTAGTGATGAAGACAATCTTCTTTTGGTCAGGCTTATGCATTTAGATTTGGTGGTATCTCGAGAAAGTGTCCATAAAGGTAAGTAACTCATGGCCAGTGATAGAGTATACTAGCTGGTCAATATTGGGGAGAGGATAGCTATCTTTTGGACATGCTTTGTTGAGTTGGGTGAAGTCCACACACATGCGCGACTTACCGGTGGCTTTCTTTACCATGACTATGTTCTTCAGCCATTTGGGATATTACACTGGTCTGATGAATTCAGCTTTGAGCAATTTTTCTACCTCCTTTGTGATGGCTTCTTTCTTCTCTTGTGAGAATAACTTCTTTTTTATGCCTAATTGGTTTGTGGGTGTCATCGACAACCAACCTATGTGAAATGATCAACGGATCTAGTCTAGGCATATCCGAAGGTTCCCAAGTGAACACGTCGGTGTTCTTTCTTAGCAGATTTATTAACTCATAGAGGAGCGAGGCCTCTAAGGCAGAATCAATTTGAATGGTTCTTTCTGTAGAGCCAAGGACTAGAAGAACCATCTCCAGTGGTTCTATCGGCTCGCTCCTAGTGATTTGTTGCTCGTACCTGGTGTCCATGGTATCAATTTGCATATTCCGTAATACCTTCTCCTTTAGTGATATTTCGTAACACTCTTGGGTAATTTTTTGGTCTCCTGTGGCTATACCTATTATACTAGATGTAGGGAATTTTACAGCTAAGTGGTATATAGATACCACTGCCTTCATTTTGTTGAGGTTCGGGCACCTCAAGATAGAGTTATATGCTAAGGGCACGTTCATTACCATAAAATCTAAGGGTGTGATATTCCTTTAGGGGTTGTCTCCTATCGTGAAGGGAAGGGTGATGATGCCTTTTGAGAATATTCCATCT
Source organism: Pouteria campechiana (assembly GCA_036873735.1). Lineage (NCBI taxonomy): Eukaryota > Viridiplantae > Streptophyta > Magnoliopsida > Ericales > Sapotaceae > Pouteria > Pouteria campechiana. The sequence goes on from JAYJMB010002308.1 coordinate 2,077, forward strand.
TCGGTGAAGCTTGTTAGTCTTTCTTCTGTTGCCCTCAATGCTTCTTTGCTAATCTGTATCTTTTCGAAGTAGGGGTAGAACAGAATGTTTACAGATGTGTAGCTATCCACTATGATTCTTTTCACTTGAAAGTTTGATATTACTGTCGTGATAATTACAGCATTGTCATGTCCTACAGATCAACTTGCCATATCTTCCTTGGAGAAGATGATTGAAAAATCTTCTTCTTCCCTCTTTTGTTTGGAATTTTATTCGACCAAGTTCACATGTTCTGGATCCGTTGGCAGCTTGGCTGTGGAACTGCCAGTGATGACATTGATGGTTCCCGCTATGGGTTAATTCACTTCCATTGTGGTGTCTCTTTCGTCTCTCCTTGCGGTTGTTCCATTTTAGAGTTGACCTTCTTCCCTGCCCAATATTTTCTGCAGGTTACCTGTTAGGCAGTGTAGCAACCTTCCGCCTTTTACAAGCTTCTTGTTTGGTTCATTCTCAAACGGAATGCTGACGTAGCTTTTGAGATCTTCCATCCTTGATTCCTGCAAGACTAGAAAACTAATCAAAGAACGTCGGGGGTGTTCCTGGCGTGAACACTTTGACACTCAAGTTAGTAAATGGGACTCTTTGAGGGAAGATGGGAGAGTAATGAGAGAGTTGCCTCAGGGACGCATACCTAGTTGTATTTATAGATGAGCAAGGGTGCGTAGCCAGGAGTCTTGCGGATCTGTATGCAGTTCAAACTAAGAAGTTTATTTAAGAGAGGAATCTCTGAAGATACTATCCTAAATTCAAATTTTGTGGGATTCGAGGAGATCTTGATAAAGTAGTAGTCTGACGTGGCGAGTTGCCAGCTCAATAATTAATATATGTGTTAGAGTTCCCTAACACCAGTCCCCCCCCCCGGGAGAGAGCACGGTGTGCTTTCTCTTTTGAGTTTCATACATGAGTTATTTGCAAGAATATGCATCTGCAGATCTGTCCAATGGTTGGATTGTTAAAAAGATCTCGGCGGGTCTGCTTTTCATATCAACTGATCCGCTTCTCAAATCGGTCTCGCCGATAGAGAATCTCACTTTGGATTTTGGAAAGTTTTGGAACCGGGGTGTTGTAACGGATCCGAAAAGGTTCGGATCCGTTTTTATCCCAAGACCCTCCTTGGATTTTTGAGCAGTCTCTTCGAAGAATCTGGAAGGGCAGTTTTTTCTTTTGTCCTTTGGTTGGCTTTTCAATTTGTTTTTGAATCTTAAAGTAATTATCCTCACTACACTTATGCTAGTTGCTCTTCCTTGTCCACGTGAAGGAGCCATAAATGTGATTTGATTTAAAGACGACTGGTTTTCGGTATACGCAAGAAACCAGCCTGTTCCTCTTTTGGTTTGCCTATACATTTTCTGGTTTTCTATGACACCCTAGGTGGTTTTGCAGAGAGCTTTTATTAAGACGCCGCTACAAGGAAAAGGCTCATCATTCTCATCTTCTTTGTTGGGGTAATCATTTTTCTTCTCCTTCTTCATCTTCTTCGTCTTGTCCTTCTTTTCTGTTCTTAATGGCTGCCGAGAAGTCTTTTTCTAGAGTTTCTGAGGCTGTTATGGCGGCCTTTAGGCTTTATCCTCTTCCTTCCACCATGAGTTGGGAATTTCCAGACTCTTCTACCCTTCCGTGGTATTCGCGGGAGGGTTATGTGTTTGTTTCCTTGAGTTCGATCAAGGCTGATTTTTGTTTAGATCATCACCATTTTGTTTCTTCCATTCTCTATAGCTATAACATCTCTCTGGGTCAATTAATCCCGAATAACTGGCGTTATGTTATGTCTTTTTGTCGCTGGGTTCACCAGCTTGGAGAGATATCTATCTTCTCCTTCGAAATGTTTTCCTCTATTTTTAACTTGAGTAAAGCTCCCCATTCTTCTTCTTATTATTATCTTCTTCCTCATACTCCTTGGCGTAAGCTCTTTGGTCGCGTCACTGATCCTGATGACGAGTGAAAGAGCCATTGGGCCTGGGTTAAGTTTAGTGAAGACCTTCCCTTTCCTTCCGTTTGGATAACCAACCTGGTCTGTCCCTCTTATGTCTTTTCTCCTCTGGAACGGTTCAGTTTGTATCTCATTAGGTACCGGTTAATGACTATTGGTACCCTTTCTATAGATGTCATAGTTTTGGCTGATTATTGTCATCAAGCGGATTATCCGTGTGGCTTCCCAGGTCAGGAGGTTGTCGCTCTTGAACCCATTCCTTCCTTAACTTCTTTGCCCTTTCTGTTCCCGAACCTTAGGCTTACCATATAGCAAGAGTATGACCTCATTCCTTGGTCTAGTGGTGGTCGGTCCTGGTGGGCGTAGGGTTCCGTGGTTGTCGCGGCTCCCTCTGAGTATGAAGCAGAACCATCCCGGAGAAAGAGGGTTAAGGTCGTTGCTCGGAAGCGAAGAGGTAATACTTCTTCCCTCTCATCGGATCCTTTTCCTTTTGATTCTGGTCGCAATTCTCTCAGAGTCCATAGGGAGGCACAAGTGGAACCATCTGATCATTCAGAGCCGCTTGAAAGGCAGTCGGAAGAGGAGATTGCGGGACCCTTAGTCCAGCTAGAACCGATCAATGTCGTTAGTTCTCCTAGGGTGGGTCCTTTTGTTGTGTCCTTTGAAAGTAGTCCCTCCCGTTCTTCCTCTGAAGAATCCGTCCTTCCAAGCGAGATCGTCCATCCTCCAACTCTTTGTGTTCAGCAGGAGTTGAAGGAGTGCGTTCGCTCTAGTATGTATTTTACGTTCGTTTTGGAGGAGTAAATTATCCAACTTCTGCTCCTACTTCTGCTTCTTCCTCTTCTGCTCCTTCCACTTTTGTATCTTCCACTTTTGCTCTTTCTTTGGCCATAGTGCCTTTTGTGTCTAGGACCACTTTGATAGTACTTCCTATTCTTTTTCTGCTTCTGTAATTACCGAATCTGTGTCTCTAGCTACCTCGTCTGTTCCAGCGGACGCTATTGATCCTGTTTCCCTGACCTCAGCTGCAACGGTTCTGATTACTCCGAGCCCATCTGTTATAGTTGATGCAGCTTCTATCATTCCGAAACCGGTTATACCAACTAAGGCAGCTACGGTTATGCTTGCTTCCTCTGTGTCGGCATCAACGATTCCGGATGCAGTTGCAGTATCACAGTCGTCTTCCTCTACTTTTGCTGGTAAGAGAGATTTTTTTTATAGACTTGTATCTGACTTCTTTTTGTTCGTATAGGCTTGTTTTCGTCCGACCAATTGTCTCGTGCAATGAAGCGCCCATATACAGGTCCGAGTCTGGCTCCACTCGCTCAGCGTCTTCGCGGTGAAGCTTCTAGCACCAGTGGTCTTATTTTCTACCCTGGTTTTACCTTTTTTCAAGAGATGGCTACTCCGGCGAGTTGAACTTCTTCTCGGTCTTCAACGCCCATCAGTGTGGCTCCGAGGGCGGCCGGACCGATTACTTCTCTGTTAGAGAATCCTCGGTTGGCCACCACTTTCATCACCAAGCTAGCGTGTTCTGCGGATCGGTCCCGTTATCTGGACATGCCCTAGGAGGATTTTCTCGAGGAGTCCTCTTTGGGAGTGATTCACCATTCCCTCGAGCGGTAAAGCTTCATCGATCGGATGTAGCTTGGCCCTACTCGTGAAAAATTGCGGATCCGGACCGAGCGCTTGGAGGAGGCAGAAGAGGAAGTGGACCACTGGCATCGGAAGCACCGACTCTTAAAGAATGATCGGGACCGAGTGATCGCGGAATCTGCAGCTTTGAAGGAAGATCTAGAAGAAGAAAAGAATCGCTTTCAAGACTTAGAGGAGATTGCTTCCGCTCTTCGGGCCAATGAAGATCTTCTAAGAACAGAATGTGCAGTTGCGGAGTTAAAGTTGTGGCAGGCAGAAGCTGCTCTGTCTCAATTACGAATTGGTTATGATCGCACCTTTGCTGTAACCGAGTCAAAAGTGAAGCGTCTCGCTTGCATTCAGTTCAAGTCCGCCGAACGGGAGAAGAAGCTTCATGAACAGGTAGTCGCTCTAGAAGGTAGAGAGGCAGCTTTGCAATGGGAGATTACATTGTTGAAGGAAAGACATGTTGCCGCTCTTTCTCAGGCCTGTCAGTAGCGGCTGGAACAGTTGGTTGAGGAGCCGGAGTGCCACGAGTTGCTCCTTCAACATGTAGTGACTTGTTGTAAATAATCTTTTAAGTCTTGTAAGAGGAAGGTAGCTAGAAAATTCCCCAGTCACAACTTAGATGATATTTTACAAGATGGGGAGGATTTGTAACTTTTTTAGCTATTTGGCAAAGTGAAATACAAATTTTACTTTTCTCTCAATATTTTTTATGTACGGGATCCTTCCTTAGATCCCAAGTGTGACCTTTTCTAAGGTTAAAAGGTTCCATTCTGTGGAATCCCTTCTTTTTGGTTCCGTTTCTATGGAACTTCTTTCTCGTAGGTTCATTTCTGCGGGATTGATGGGCGAGACAACCTTTTCTACAGTTTGAAGGTTCCGTTCTGCAGAACTTCTTTCTCGTTGGTTCCATTTCTGCAGGACCGATGAGCGGGACAACCTTTTCTAAGGTTTCGGTTCCGTTTCTGCCGGACCGATAGGCGGGATAACCTTTTCTAAGGTTTGAAAGTTCCGTTCTGCAGAACTTCTTTCTTGTCAGTTCCATTTCTGCGGGATCGATGGGCAGGATGACCTTTTCGAAGGTTTGAAGGTTTTGTTCCTCGGAACTTCTTTCTTGACGGTTCCGTTTCTACGGGATCGATGAGCAAGACAACCTTTTCTAAGGTTTGAAGGTTTTGTTCCTCGGAACTTCTTTCTTGTCGGTTCCGTTTCTATGGGACCGATGAGCGAGACAACCTTTTCTAAGGTTTGAAGGTTCCGTTCTGCGGAACTTCTTTCTCGTCAATTCTGTTTCTGCGGGATTGATGAGCGGGATAACCTTTTCTAAGGTTTGAAGGTTCCATTCTGCGGAACTTTTTTCTTGTCGGTTCTATTTCTTGTTGGTTCCGTTTCTGAGGAACCGATGGGCGGGATAACCTTTTCTAAGGTTTGAAGGTTCCATTCTGCGAAACTTTTTTCTCATTGATTTTGTTTCTGCAGAACCGATGGGCGGGACAACCTTTTCTAAGGTTTGAAGGTTCCGTTCTGCGGAACTTTTTTCTCGTTGGTTCCATTTCTGCGAAACCGATGGGCGGGACAACCCTTTCTAAGGTTTGAAGGTTCCGTTTTGTGGAACTTCTTTCTCATTATGATGGTGGGGATCGCGACTGGCTCCGTCGTCTTTTAATATCTTCTTCTTTGGTGCTTTCATCTGCATCTATGTGTCGATTCAGCATTTCCAGGAGCTCTGAGTAGTCTCTCGGGGGCCATAGATGTAGCTGGTATCTGACCTTTGGGTCTGCAATTCCACTCTGGAGTGTTGCTGCCGCAATATTGTGGTCTAACTTTTCCACATCTAATGAGTACCAATTAAATCTACTCACATATTCGCGGAGGGTCATGCTTTCCCTTTATTTCACCATCATCAAAGATTTCAGTGTTCTTTTCTGCCTCTGTTGAGCTATAAAGCATCTTCGAAAGCGTTCTTCTAGATCACTGAAGGATTTGATGGATTCTGGTGCTAAAGTTTGATACCAAGACAGTGCTGCTTCTTTAAGTGTTGACGGGAATGCACGACATTTAATGGCTTCGGAGACCCCTACGAGGGTCATTTGACCATCATATTTGGCAAGGTGATCATCGGGGTCCATGGTGCCTTCGAAAGCTTCTAAAGACGACATTCTGAATCCTTTGGGAATAGGCTCCTCTAGGATTTTTGGGCTGAAAGGGGAACGTTTTGCCGATGCTTGCTTCTCTGGCTATCTTTGAGTGTTCCATCTTTCCAGTTTTGTGGCATCATCTTCAGGGATTTTTCTTATTTCGGAATGTGAAGATGCTTCTCTTTCTTCGTCGTAGTTGACTTGCCTCTGAGTCGGCTCCAAGATGGTATGGACGGTGTTTGCTGGGTTGCTGGCCGAAATGCCCGCGACTGGCGTATTTTTAGCATTTGCCGGATGTGGTCTGTGCACATCAGGCAGCAGTGCTCCAAACGCGGGATCAGTGAGATGGACACCGGCTCTGTCGAGATCTCTGGGTCTGTGTGCCGTCGGACCTCTCTGATGTTGGGGATGAGGCGGTGGCAGGAGAGGTTCCGCGGCAGGGGGTCCGCCAAGATTATTCCCTTGTTGCTGCATTAATTGCTGCATCATCTCACGCATCATGTGCTGCATCGCCTGTTGACTTGTTAGGCTGGGCTGAGTCAACAAGTCTCCAGGCGGTGGCACTGTGTTGTTTTGGTTCTACGTGGATGGCATGTTATTTACGATAGCAAGGAGAAAGGAAGCATCGTTTGTGTTGTTTATAATGTCATCTGACATCTTTTTGGACTTTTTGAAACGCTTCCCACAGACGGCACCAATGTTTGGGTCGTTCCTAAGCGGAATGCAATGTTTTGGTCATTTCCAAACGGAATGCTAACGTAGTTTTTGAGATCTTCTCTCCTTAATTCCTACAAGACTAGAACATAAATCAAAGAACGACGGGGGTGTTCCCAGCGTGAACACTCTGACACTTAAGTTAGTAAATGGAACTCTTTGAGGGAAGATGGGATAGTAATGAGAGAGTTGCCTCAGGGACGCATACTTGGTTGTATTTATAGATGAGCAGAGGTGCGTAGCCGGGAGTCTTGCAGATTTATATGCAGGTCGAACTAAGAAGTTTATTTAGGAGAAAAATCTCTGAAGATACATATCCTAAATTCGGATTTCGTGGGATTCAAGGAGATCCTGATAAAGTAGTAGTCTGACGTGACAAGTTGCCAGCTCGATAATTAATATATGTGTTAGAATTCCCTAACACTTCTCAATTTCTTCTTTCAAGATGTGACATTCTTCTATATTGTAGTCGATGTCATTATGATACAGGAAGTATTTGTTGGTGTCTAGGCTTCTTAGGGGGGTGGAGCGAATGGCTCGACTTTTAGGGGAAGAGCAGTAGTCTCGGTGTCTTGGGGAAGGGCGATCATCCCGGCGCCTTAGGGGAGAGAGGTTTCATCCCCTCCTGGTGTTTTTGTCTACTTCGATGTGTTTGTTTATGGCCTCTAAGCATTCTGAGTAGTCCTTGGATAGCCATAGGCATCATTGATACCTCACATTGGCATCTGAGATACCATCTTGTAGCACTTCTAACGTGGCGTTATGTTCAAACCTCTTTATGTCGAGAGAGTGGCAATTGAAACCTATTAACATATTCGCGAAGAGTCTTGTTTTCTCTCTGCTTTATCGACAACAATGATTCTACGGTCCTCCTCTACCTTCGCTGACCAATGAAGCACTTCCAGAACTGCTCTTCTAGGTCATCGAAAGAGTTAATTGATTCTGGGGCCAATGTCTAATACCATGATAGTGCCACTCCCTTAAGTATTGGGGAGAAGGTGCAACACTTTATAACATCTAAGACCCCTACTAGGGTCATTTGCCTATCTTACCTGGTAAGGCAGTTACCCTAATCCATGGTGTCATCGTAAGCTTGCAATGATGGCATTTTGAATCCCTTCGGGGCCGGTTCCTCCAGGATCTCCTGGATGAAAGGGGAACACTTCGTGTGTTCCTCTCCGTATGCATCTGAGGGTTCCTTCTCTCATACCTCGTTATGAGGTCCTAAGGGGAGCCTCTTCGACTCAGGGTGAGACGAAGCCTCCCTTTCTTGTGTATAGGTTTCTTGTCTTTGGACCGGCTTTAAGATGCCATTGACTACCTTAACTGAGAGGTTGCCTGCGTCATGCTTCACTGGTCCCCTTCGAGCATGAACGATCATGGGGTTTGTCAGTTGTGCTGTGGGGGGAAAGTTGGTGCATTGTGGTCTAGGGACTGGGCGGTGGTGCAAGACCTTCTACCATTTGGTTTTCGAATCGGTTCTAAAATGGATCCGTTTGAGGGCGGGATGGCTGAGGAGAAAATTCGCCTACTAAGTTGCCTTGTTGCTACATGAATCATTGCATCATCTGCTATATCATACCTTACATCATCTGTTGCATCACCTGTTGACTCGTCAGACTAGGTTGGCCTAATAAGTCCCTTGATGATGCGGTGCCGCCATTTTGGTTGAACAAGGAAGTCATATTGGTCATTACAACAGGGAGAGAGGGAGCATTTGTGTGACCCTAAATGTCGTCGGACATCTTCAGATTTATCTGAAAAATATTCTTGTAGACAGTGCCAATGCATGGGTTGTCCCCAAACGGAGTGCTAATTTGGCTCTCGAAAAGATCCCACTTTGAATCCTGTATGACTAGAATAAAAGATCAGAGGACATTGGGGGTGTTTCCGGCATAAGCATTCTGACACTCAAGTCAGTAAAGGGACTCTTTTAGAGATGATGGGATGATAATGAGAGCTTATGTTTTAAGACATATATCTGGGTGTATTTATAGTTGAGCATGGGTGCGTAACCGAGAGGCGTATGCATACCATATGCAGATGGGACAAGGACTCTTGCTTGGAGGAGGAGTCCAGAGGGATACAAATTCTAAACTTATGGGATTACACAGTAGCTAGAATAGATATCCCCTAAAAGTAGGAGTCTAATGTGGCTCGGTACCAACTGGCTAATTGGGTACCTATGTTAGAGTTCCCTAACAATTATTAAATATTTAATTTATGACTAAAGTGAATGTCTAAACTATAAAATTAATCCCTAAAATGAAAACCATAGCCTAATTAATTATTAAATAATTAATTAATGATCAATCCCACTTGTTAGTAATGAAAACCACAACCTATTGTTATGTCTGAATTCGGCAACTCTGCTGCAGTCTATGAATTAGGCTGAAATGATTGGGTAATACGACATCGGCATTTGGATTTCTCACTGGCTTTGGATTTACACTGCCAAAAAATCACTACCTTCCAAACTATTGTTTACTCACTTCCACGTCTAAAATTTCAATAACATCCAAATAAGTTACAGGTTGATTTTTCTTAAAAAAAAATTGGAAGTCGAATTGTTGAATTCCTTGATTATATGTGATGGCAGCATCTATTGACCGACTTGTTAGCCTAAAATCTATGGGAAGCATTCAAGCAATTCATTCAATAACTACTTCAAAATTAAAAAATCAAAAATCAAAAAATTCAAAATAATGACATAAACTTGCAAGTATGTGTACAAAACAAGTTTATAAGCATATTGAAAAACTAATATGAAAGATTTAAGGTACACATGAAAATTTACTTATTTCCTTCGAACAAACAAGTCGTAAGACTCCCGACCTTACTGACTAAACCATACTCAACTTATACCATACTTCACTCTTGTTTAAGCCCTTTACAAAATAACACATTTGCAAAATCTAATCCATTTACCATGCTCGGCACTATTTATTTAACTAAGATTTAAATAAAATCAGATTTGGTACTAATTCTTTACCATAAGTAAGATTAGCAAGGGAAAATTCTATGTCGAAACGTTCATTTCTCATAGAAGCCTGGTAGAAACTCATGTTGTGTATATTCCATGCAATTTCTATAGGATGGAGACATGATAACAACTCCTAATGCTATCTTTGAGTAACCATTTTCTAAGACAACCCAAAATGAAAAACTATATCTAACAAATAAAAGTTGGAGTTTGTTTGATTTGGCTTGAGTTTATTGGCTATTGGTTGATAAGAAGATGAAGTTGATAAACAATTGCAGTCAAATAAGCAAAGCAAGTTTTAAGTAAATAAGTCATAAGCTTGGAAAATCAAAGAAGCCTATCCTTTATTAGAATCTGTTGCATTTTAAGGGTGTTGTTGGCAAGAGGCGTAAATGGGGATGGCAGTGCATTTTCCACATCAATAACAATTGAATTTGGCATATATTTACCTTACATACTATAATAAATTAATTTTTTTCTTATCATTGTTTGTATTTTCATCATTACTTTCTATTTATTTTATGGCACTTGGTATTATCTAATATCTTACTAATGTTATTTGTATTTGTGTTTCATTTTCATCCAACATACTAGGTATTTAGTTAAAGAAATAATTAGATGAATAGAAGAAAATAACGTAGATGGGTGCAAATGACGTAAGAAAAGAAAACAGATTTATTAGTTATAAAGTAAATAAAGACGAAATAGTTAAACTTTTGAATAGAAAGATAGTGATTAATAATTAAAAATATAAATAATAACAAGAAAAAAATTAGTCATAAGGATTACATAAAGATAAATAGATGTTACATTAGGAAATTATAATGGGATAAGAGAATGATAGCTAATCCTCTTTTCTCCCTTCTGCTTATAAGCAAACAAGCCACGTATGTTTGGATTGGTATGTTTATAAAGTACAAAATAGTGTATAGTGTAATAAACGTTGTATTATAAAAAGAGCACAAAATGATATTATGATGTGAGATCCCACATCACCCGAGTGAGGAAGGAGTTGCTAGGTTAAGTGTAGGGGCTTTGGTGTTGAAGGCATGATGCATTTTAAAACTGTGCGGGTGGACGCTAGCCTGAGGGCTAAGTTGTGATCCAAAGTAGACAATATCATGTAGTAGGCTCCAAGCTGTTATAGTTTGTATTAAAGCGGACCCTAACAGACTAAGGGGGTGTGTCTAGCGAGGATGTTGGAGCTCCTAAAGGGGGTGGATTGTAAGATCCCACGTTACCCGAGTGATGTGTGAGTTGCTAGGTGTGATACCCCACATTGAATGCGGGTAGTTAGCAGCCGCATTTAATGAGGTCATTGGCAAGCGAAAATTTTTCGCTTATAAGGGGCAATGAAGAATGGAGAGAAAGAGAGAGAGAGAGAGAGAGAGAGAGAGAGAGAGAGACAGTAGCAACGTAAAAAGAATTGAGGTAAGTAGGTTATGTTTAATTTTTATGTTGATTCAATCCGTTAAACAATTGTATTTATATGTTTTATACTATCATGAGAATTTGAAAGCATTTAGATGTACAATCATGGTTTGATTAAGTTTTATATCTGTTGAAAAATAATCATTATCAAATTTTTATATAGTTGGAAGATTTTGATATCACTCATACATCTTGAAATGAACCTCTCATGATGTAGAACGAATACTGCAATTTGGATTCAAGGGATATAGTGTATATACATGTTTTTATGGATGAAAAATAAAAATAAAAACTCGAACGCTGTGAACAGCCATTGTGAACAGTAATTTTGAATAGTAAATGTATAGTACTTTTAAACAGAAGTTTTAACTTTGAATAATGAATAGTAAATAGTGAATATTAAATAATGAATATTATATGATGAATAGTAAATGGTAAATATTGAATAGTAAAGTTAAATCATTTTTTCCTTGCAGGAGACTAGCTATTTTTGAAAGAAAGAAATTTATATTGATTGAAGTTTGAAATATTTAAACATTTCATACAAATTTCTTTTCTCATTTACATGATTTCTATGTATTATGTTTGGGTCGTGTCGAATTCGTGCTATTAATGCTTTGAGTTCTTATTTTGAATAATTTGAATGGGGCTTTGTTATACTCAGCATGCTTTACATGTATTCCCCATATTTTCTTTTGTGATTTATGGTTTTATGAATTTTGCCTCATATGTGTTTAATGAAATGCTTAAATAAAAGGTTTATCTTATTTGTAGACCTTGTTGGGTGAGTCTAGAGCATGCATAACATGTTAAAGTATTAGAACCATAGTTGTGTATATTAGTAATATTGCATGATGCATTAGATGGGCTTTGGCCACATGTGATAGATGATACATGATACAACATTTGGAATGCATTATGCAAGATGACATGCGTGATTGAGATGTGCATATGATGATAATGATAATAATTGGGCAACTTGCCTGGCCTGTATGGCCAAGAGATAAGCCTGAATGGCTAGATGTGATGAGATGCACATAACCTGAGTAATAAAAGATTTGATTAAGTAGGTACATGGCATGAGTATGAGATTCATGGACACAGTATTAGGTTGGGTATGGTCATAAGATTGGTCAATAGTCAGACTTGGTTGATATTTATGATTTATATAAAACCTGATAAAAATTTTATAACTATGTTTGATGTGATTAACCAATGGGTAAATGAGTAATGGTTCAAGTGTGACCAAGGAAAGTCATCTGTTGTTTTTACTTACCTACTTAATAAGTTGCCCAGCTCATCCTATTTTCAAATCTTAACAAGTTTACCTAATGGAAACCAATCTGGAGTTGGAACTTCAGGCAGGGAGAATTGATGTAGTTTAGTTAATTATGTTATTTCATCTGATATATATAAGTTTTGTGGACTTATAGGATGTTTATGATCATAACGTATCATTTTGATATATAGGACATTGTAATTGATAATAGTGATGAAAGATTGTATGTAGTAAAAGATAATATATTTCTATTCAGTCATGTATTTATATTATATGTATATCTCATGGATTGTGGCTATTAGTATGGTTGTAGTGATGTGATTTGTGCTTATGTAATCCTTACTCATTTAGTTGATCTTGTAACTATAGGGAGATGATTGGTTACATGGCAAGTGGTGCTCATTCCTGTTAGTGTTGCCCGGTAGGGCGCTACACTGGGTTAAGTATGAGGGCTTCAGTGTTGAAGGCGTGACGCATTTTAAAACTATGCTGTGGACTCTGGCCTGTGGGTTGGGTCGTAACCCAAAGAGGACAATATCACACAGTAGGCCCTGGGCTGTGACACATGAATTATAAAGTATGATAGAGAATAATTGCAAGATAATTTTTTGATTCTTAAGATATTTTTATATTATTAATTATTATTAAATAATTTGTAAAAAATATTATTTAGAAAAAAGGTGAAATAGAAAAGTTTTACCAGTGGAGACCTACTTTGAATCTCCATAAGGACGATACAAATGCCCGCTTGGGCATCTTTTGTTGCATGTTCGAGTGTGGTATTCTTGAAGAGGATTTGGTGTTTTATGCAAAGAGATATCAAGGCCTTAAAAAATTTATTTTTTTTTGTACTTTCTTTTTTACTAAGGTAGTCCATTGACATAGCATTCATTCCAAATATCCTTGGATACTACTTCAACTCTATTTATGTAATCTTTAATTTTTGGCATATTTATTTTATTTTCTATAAGAGTTTGTACAACAAATGCAAATCTTTGCATTGATACTAGTGAATGAATGAATGAGTTCATTATATCTTGAAGACAATCTTTTTTATATCTCATTTTGCACTTCAAAGAGGGTAGCAAATCTATCTTAAGTAATTAAAAAATGATGTTGAGCCTTGATAAACTAATTTTTTGTTATAATTCATTATTTATTTATTTTTCTGATATCTAATTTTTCCAACACAAGAGCAAGTGG
>JAYJMB010002309.1:0-15433 GCA_036873735.1 Pouteria campechiana
GAGTAATTTTAATTCTGAGATGTAACTCCAATATTGGGACTGAAATTCGCCTCGCCAAATTCTCGTTTTTTTTTTTTTTTAAACCGATCCCAAATTTTTTGATTTTTTGTCTTGATGTAAACCTCAAATCCAAGTAACAACCATTTTTGTGTTGCTGGTCCAAGTCGCTGTGGCCGGTGCGATTGTTGTTTCGTCGCCCATCCGGCGTAGAGAAATCTATCCCGGCTTTGGAAGGATACAATCTTTCGGTCTGGGTTTGTCTTCTTGCCGCTGATCCCATCCATGGCAGAACCCAAACGGACGGCCCGGATCATCCTACATGTTCGCCTCGCAGTGATGTTGGCTGGTCCACACAACACGCAATGGACTGAAAACCACCTCTCATTTTAAATGCGGGAATTCCAATGCTGCTCAGACTTCAAGCTTCCTTTTCGTGTCGTGCCCTTGGGTTAAGAATTCGGTGATCAAAACCGTTGATTCAAGTAAGAATAATTTGAGCTCCATATGACCGACCTCAGTCGTTTACTTTTACTCCCGTGAATTTCATCTTAACCGTAGATTTTTCAAAGGAAGGAATTTTTTTCCACCGTTCGTTATCGGCGACATTTAAACGATTCAATGGTCTTGCTCATGTCAACGGAGCAGAAACCGAGATACCGTATAGTAGGGTGCAAGTTGAGATGCCATATTTCACACTCTCGCAGTTTGTGTCTCGTGAATCCCATGAGCTCCAAAATTCTAAGCGATCCATTTCATGAATTTATTATTTTTTTGACTTGTCAACGTTAAAATGGACTAATCTGTATGAGTAGAAATTTCGGCTTGATGAAACATGCAGGAATATATATAGTTTGATATTCAGAATTAGTTTGACGGATTCCTAACACGTGGCCCCACTAGAAATAGTTCAAACACACTTGCTGGACTTTTTGTTGTTTTCTGGGGAATAATAGGTTGGATGCTACAGGTTTTATAACTAAACGGGACCACCTGATTTGGACCGTTGAATATAAATAACTACCATGGGTTTCTTGGCATGACCCGTCAACGCATGCGTATCAAGCAATGTAGTGCAGCAGAGCACCAAAGCATTCCTCCATTTTTTCAAACCGTGTCTTTGGCCGCTCTAGCTCGCCTCCAAATACCGGGAGTTGCTTTCATCGGGCCAAACGAAGTTGCTGCGGGAGCCATCCAAGAGCATCAGTCCTTCATACGACTTCCGAAGACCCTTTCAATGGCCTCCTACAAAGCCCTAGAAATTTCCAAATCCACTTCTACAAAAAACCCTAGGAATCTCTCCAAAACATCTTGAAAGTGACGAAGAGAGTAGGCCATGGATATGAATGCGGTGGGGCGAATGAATCCGCAATCTGCAGCGGAAAAGGCGATTTCGGCGGTTGGATGCGGATACGATCTCGCCACTTCCGACATCAGGCTCTCCTACTGCAAGCAGGGTCCGTCGGGGTCGCGGTTGATTGAGATTGGCGATTCTGTGACCGCTCGTGAGCTGGTCTTCCCCGGCGGTGTTGTAGTCTCCGACGTGCCGAAGGTGATCAAATGCGATAAGGGAGAAAGGATGAGGTTTAGCTCCGACGTTCTTTCGTTTAACCAGGTTTGCAAATTCTCCATTTTTTCCAATTGTTCGTATGCATTTGATACAAGCGAATCTTGGAATCCGCCGCTACGCACTTTTCCGTGGATGATTCACCTATGTAGTGTTTGAATAATAATCAACGGATAGTGGAAAGTCGATCGAGGAAAAATAATCAACAAACGTGGAAAACTCGTAAACAGAAATGAAATTCATGCGTTGAAAATGGTTGAAATGAGATGGACCGTTGACTTTCGATGGTTATTGTCGCATGGATTGGATCGTGAATGCTAAACAACTAGAGAGTAGGTATGGGAATGATACAATAAAGATAGACCCTTATTTGAATTATTTTTGGTCCTGAAATCAGCATAATCATATAGTTAGCAATCTAAGATTGTGTTTGAGATTCATGACTCCATGGCATGAATCGCAATGTTTTCTTTTCCCCTTTTTGGATATCTTCTAACGGACCTTGGGAAATGGCAATAAGTATCGTGATTCAATTTTGCAATAGACTAGTCTTGTCATTGGAACCCGTCTTTCATGTTCAGGTTGAAAATTGTTTTTTAATCTGCGAACTTCAATTTAGCAATACAAGAAATGAATATTTGCAAAAACCATATGCTCCCTGTTTATTAACACTGGCTACTTATGCAGATGTCAGAGCAATTCAATCAGGGACTTGGTTTGTCGGGTAAAATACCCTGTGGCCTGTTCAATTCCATGTTTGCTTTCTCTGGCTGCTGGCAGAAGGATGCAGCTACGACCAAAAGTCTGGCTTTTGATGGTTGGTTTATAACACTTTACAATGTCGAGCTAACCAGATCCCATATGGCACTGCATGAGCAAGTGAAGCAAGAAGTTCCAACTTCATGGGACCCTGCTGCCCTGTCTGGGTAAGTCTCTCTCTATTTTTCTTTTGTAATTTGGGAACAATGGAACTGATTTATTCCTTTACCCCCCCCTAAATTCCTCCCAGAAGAAGATTCTAGCCATTGAATTTTTTTCCATTATATTCATTAAATACAGTCTATCTGAATGATTTGTTGCACTGAAGCCAGTAGTATCAATTGTCTGGATCCTGAAAACTGTCACCCCATTTTACTTCTGAAAACTCAAAGAGTACTTAAAAAATGTCTTGGTAGTAGCGTTGCTTGATGCCAACAGTCCAATACCGGCAGTTTGAAGGTCTTAGGCTTCTTTCCTCGCCATGGTTTTCCAGGTTCATTGAAAAATACGGCACTCATGTTGTTGTTGCTGTAAAGATGGGGGGTAAAGACGTGATTCATATCAAGCAACAACAGAACTCACATCTTCAGCCTAAGGAAGTTCAAAAAGTTCTAAAGAAGTTAGCCGATGAGAGGTTCTTCCAAGATATCAATGGAAGCTTTCTTCTAGACTCAAACGAATCTGCAAAAAAGAATAAGGTAAATTGAAGGTAACATGTATTTAATATTCATAACTGGGAAATTGCTCGATGATATGCATCAGAGAGCAGGAAATTTGCTCCCTTTCTCAAATTCATTCAGTGGAGAAAAAAAATGTCTGCATATGCTAAGCTGTGGGCTCTAATAGCCAGTGCTTAGAAAACTGGACCTGAGGAGCTAGTTCAAACCAATTGAGGGTGTTTTAAATATAGATTATTTTATAAGTTCAGTTCAAACAAAACAATCAGCCAAGCAATTCAATTACTAGTTAAATTTTGAGGACATTGCAAATGACACTCCAATCCACGGAACCTAAAATCTACCGTGGAGTTGTTCTAACAGATTTAGTACGCGCATTCCATTGTAGTCATTCTTATCTAAAAAGCTACTTCTTGAGAGTTGAAAGTAATATTCTTGCTAAGGTTACGAATGTCATGTTATCATATTATTATTATACATTCTCTGAAAGTTGGAATGGCTTCATTCAATCTTTTTCTCCCATTTCAGGACAAACAGTTTGCCAGCTGGGAACACTATCATGCATTTGCACACTCTATTAGGCCAATCGTTTCGCATTCAAGGAAGGAAGTAAGTCAGCACAAACTCTCGATATTGCAGAGCAATCTATTCATAAAATCAACTAAGAAGGCAGTTATGCTAAAATGCTCTTCATGTCCTTTTTTTTACGTGTAGGATATAGTGATCATTCGTGCTAGAAGGGGAGGTATTGATAAAGGTCAAAGTCACAGTCAATGGTTATCAACAATTTCTCTGACCCCCGATGTGGTATCCATGTCTTTTGTGCCCATAATTTCGCTCTTGAATGGCATCCCTGGTAGTGGATTTTTAAGCCATGCAATGAATCTTTACCTTCGATGTAAGTATTCATTTCACCCTGTCATATCTCAGAAATAAATGAATTGGTATTTTGAAAATATATAGAAAATTCAGTTAATGTTTTAAAATAGCTGATCTCGATGACATTGTCCTTGCATTTCCAGATTGTTACTAAACTCGAACAATATTATTATGACCATTATGGTTGTGTTTTTCACACTTGCCAAGAGTCCTGAAATATCCATTTTCTTGAAGTGTCTTCCTCTTCATGAAGGCTTCCTCTTGATCACTTGCTCACTACCTCTCTTCAATTATGTCTTATTCATTTTTAAAAAAACATTCTTCAAGATTTTTCTGTTTATCTTCAAACAAAAATGTCAAAAGCTGAAATATCTCTAGAAATTCCTGACCTAAGAAATCACTGATGGGAATGGAATTGATCATGCATGAAGGATACTCCAATTCAATACCTGTTAGTATGCGCCCAATGGATAGAAAAAGTAAATGCAGCAAAGATTTGCATTAACTAGAAATAATGCCTAAACTCCTAATGCTTGGATCCTCCAATATGGAGCATCCTTGTTGCACTGTTTATCTCAACTACCAAAACATATACTCTGGTTCTAAACTTACTAAATTCAAACCTGAACTGTACATACAAACTTGGCTCAAGCATATCTCAATAAGTTATTTTCATCTTATGCAATCCTTGCTTCTTTACAGCTTCACACTGGATCCTGTGCCATTTTATTTCACTATTTCATCCAAAAAAAATGGAAGGAAAGAGTGCAAAAGCTATTATAAACTTTAAATGCATGCTCTGAAAAACATCCATGGCATCTGGAGAGTTAGATAGGTACCTGTGTCCGAAAGTGTGACCTATCACTACAATAAACTGTATCATGCTGTGCAGCAAACAGACCAACTGTAGATGTTTAAACTTGAATATGCATAAGACTGATCAATTATCTATGTTCTGGTGATTGGTGCCTTAATCCTAATAGTTCCTTGTGTTCCTTTTGATTATTCAGTCAAGCCGCCAATAGATGAGCTTCATCAATTTTTAGAGTTCCAGCTACCTAGGCAATGGGCTCCAGTTTATGGTGAGCTACCTCTGGGGCCACACCGCAGGAAGAGCAGCTTGCCATCACTTCAGTTCACCCTTATGGGTCCCAAGCTTCATGTCAATACCGCCCAAGTAAGTTTCTTGCCCTGGAAATATATGAATCTTTTTCTACCTTATGTTGGCTGCTGATGACCAGATATAACCACAATTCCAATAGTTAGGAACTTCTCATAACTAATGCTAGGAATTTAAAAAGAATCTATCCAACACAACTGATGTGAGACTTGTCCAGCCTGTGATGAACCCAAGCACAGTCCAATTTGGTACTTGGTGGTTCGGATCCAAACTGTCTGATTCCTAGGGAATTTATTAGACAGAAAGGATTCTTAATATTTTGAGTTTTCAAAGCTGATCAATGAAGAATTGGTTGGAAATTACGGATGATTTCTGCTAGCAATTGGGCAATCCGTTTGCCTGAAAGCAGTGCACCGCACTTCAAATTCTTTGGGAAGACTGAAGCATGTTTAAACATTAAAATATTTTTTCCCAGGTGGAGACGACTAATTCATTTTTGGAAGTGCGGGATTGAAAGTGCCTTATGAAGCCTTGAGTTTTACTAGACTTCGATTACATAGTTTTCCTCATGTGCATGTCCCTCCTCATTGGCCATTCTCCGTATCTTATAGCTTCGTTCAAATCCATCAACTGCAGGTGGATGCCGGAAACCGGCCCGTGACTGGTATCCGTCTCTACTTGGAAGGCAAGAAGAACGATCATCTGGCCATCCATCTCCAACACCTATCGGCACTCCCGAATATCCTGCATCTATCCGACGACTCCAGCTGCGAGTTCGAGGACGATAGCGCCCTGCAGGCACGGGGCTACTACGAGCCTATCAAGTGGAGCCTATTCTCCCATGTCTGCACCGCACCAGTCCAGTATACCGGGGCATGCATCGACGCGTCTGCCTCCATTGTGACCAGGGCCTGGTTCGAGGTGAAAGAGGTGGGAATGAAGAAAGTGCTGTTCCTGAGGCTCGGTTTCTCCACGGTGGCGTCTGCGAGGATCCGCAGGTCGGAGTGGGCGGGTCCTGCCATCCCATCTAAGAAATCGGGGCTCATCTCGACGCTGATCAGCTCACGATTCAGCACTGGCCAGATTCCTGATGCCAAGCCAAACAAGGTGGAGCTGAATTCTGCTGTGTTCCCAGGCGGCCCGCCAGTCCCTTTGAGGGTGCCCAAAATGTCCAAGTTCGTGGACACGAAGGAAATGGTGAGGGGTCCGGAGGACCCGCCGGGCTACTGGGTGGTCAGTGGAACGAAGCTGTGTGTCGAGACTGGAAAGATTGCTCTCAAAGTCAAGTACTCGTTGCTGACATTGCTGTCTGGTGACGAGGATGACACAATGCAGCAGTAGCGCTTGTTGTAATTAGTAAAAGATAGGGTCATTTTTGGGTTGAATTTGTTTGTAAATAATATTTGTGCAATTATAAATTTCAATCTGAGGCATTCGTCTTGCATGGGTCAGTTGTATTTTGTTAGCTAAATCCTAAAGCTAATAGCTTGCTAATCGGCTTATAATCAATATATGCTCAACTAACAATGTAACTTCTAGGTAGGCCCAGTCCCGAGCTTGTTTAAGCAAGCAAGCGAACGAGCTTTTAGGTTGGAAGAAAAATAAACATTTTCTTCAGAAAATTAAAATTTTAACTATACTCATTATTCTAACTCTTTAATTTTTTTTATCTTTTCTGTTCATAAAATTATTTATTTTATTTTTATTTACTTTATAAAAATTTAATTATTTTATCTTTATTTATGGACCATGTCATTTTTTACTTTGTTAACATAGCCCTCCTTTTATTTTCTTCCTTTTTGACCTTTTCCCTAGCCTACCAGTGGACAAAGCGGGGATTATGGAATGCCAATTATTTAACTAAGTAATGAAATAAATATACAATGAGGAAATATAAAGAATAATGATTGAAATTATAAATAATTATGAAAAGTTAAATTATTGGAAAAAATACGTCAAATTAAAAACGAATACACGTCTAAAACATCTTTCCTTTCATTTCACACCAATCCAAGTCCAAGAACACACTTATACATAACACCGATTCGTATTTCCCCCTTCCAGATAAGGTAAGCTGCCCGTGCAATTCCCTTGGCGAGATTGAGAGAGCAATGGCTCTTGCTTTCCACCAGATCTGCACCCCATCTGCAGTTGCTTTTCCCAGCAACAGAAGATCCAAATCCCTATTTTCTTCCATAAGCTGCAAGAGCAGCAACAGCAGCTCTTCTTCCTCTTCTCTGAGCTTCTCCAGCAATCTCTCACTCTTCCATCACCATGTCTCCAAAGGCACTGCACATCTCTCTCTCTCTCATGCATTGCGTTTCCGTTTCTGGATTGTCTTTCTTGCCTATTACATTTCAATCATATAGAAAATTTATTTTCTGTGTATTTCAGGGGTTTGGCCGATGAGGGCAATCGAGAAATCGAATCGCCGTCAGTCCGTCGTATGTGAAGCCGCTCCGAGTAAAAAAGCCGATTCGGCTGCCAAGAGAGCTCGTCAGGCGGAGAAAAGGCGTATCATTAACAAGTCCAGGAAATCCGAGCTCAGGACCCGTATGAAGAAGGTAATTCTCATTTATTGTCTGCTTGTTTACTTCATTCGGCATTTTTCACCAGATGGTTGCTTTTTCCTAGGATTAAAGCATTTCAATTTCTAATCTAACGGATCGGCGTCTCATTCCATGGCTGCCGTTGCACTGTCTGAAGTATTGAATTGAATTTTAATAGAACGGTTGGAATCTAGTTTAGAGTACAGTTGCATAAAAGATCATGGAAATTTGCACTTGGATTCAACTAATTTAAACATTCAGTTCAAATTAGAAGAATGTGAAACGAAATATGCTTCTGCTGCTCATCGTAGGGAAATAGGCTTTGGTTTCAGTCACATTCCTTAGTTCCTCTTTACTATGCTGACTTTTGTAATGACTTCCTTGGGATTGCAAGTAAGTTGTATGAATTGCCCAAGTGGAAATAACTTCGTTTAATGATCCCGAGTCCTCATTGATGGCGGATCATAATGCGTGACAGGCATTCTTCATTTGAGAACTTTAAAAATTATGTTTAAATAGACTAGCAGGATACATAGTAGATTTTGTATTACAGCATACAGTTTGCTTTCTCTTTGTTGATATTTTCAAATGTCCTACAAGTGTGATAGATATGGAAAGACAAATAGTTTAGATAGGCATAAACATGTATGGACCTGTAATGGAGTAAACTGGCAATGGCATACACAAGATTGGGGGTGCAACCAGGTTGGGTTATAGCAAGTGGGAGTCAGCCCTAATCCTAAAGCATTTGCCAAAACCTCAAACCTAATCAATTTTCAACCCATTTTCAAAAATCTCACCCTAATCCTAACCCATTTGTCAAATTTGGGTTGGGTTGTGGGTTGACCACGTGTTGACAATTTGTGTTGCAAATGGGTTGAAAATGGATTGAATTATATTAAAAAATTATGTAAAAAGCTATTAAAAATGTTATCTTTCATCCTTATGGAGCATATCTCCCACTTGTGTTGACAGAAGAAGACTCAGGAAGCTTTCTATTTTGGAGCACTTTACATATGCCCCATCCAATATTCAGTTTGCCACATGTACCAATTGAGGGCATTGTTATGCACCAGATGTGCCATGTTACATTTTCAAGCAGACCATATCTCTCCCGGCAACTTCAAGCAAACTACGTATGCATTGATCTGCACAGATCTTGCATGTCTATGCTTGCCTTGTGTCCAAGGCTTTGAGGCATGAATGTGCTTGTCCATGCAGTCCTCTTTTAATGCAACTGGGAAGAAATGGATAAGCTGGGAAATAAACTATCCATAGATGCAACTCAAAGAAGATGAATCATATTGATCACATGCTCTATCATATTATAGGTTGGGGTGCCCCATGCCCATGTCCTGTTGAATACAAGGTTGAGATATGAATTCCCTTTTCAATCCAACCAATGTAGGGCTGGGTTAGGACCATTAGGTCATATTTTGTGACATATGTGTTCAGGTGTGTAAACAAGTTGAGCCAACCACAGCGTTACTTAGCTTGACCAGTTGACCTTGGCCTTGAAACCAAACTAGGTGATTTTATCTTGGTTCAAGCATAGCTTTTAGAGCCCAAGTCAACCGGAGCCCAAATTAGTTGGCTTGTTTATGTAATATTATATTAAACAAGTTCTGAAATCCCCACACAATCCAACCCAAGGTAGGGCTAGGTTAGGTCACCTGCTGTAACAAATGTGCTCAGGGGTGTAAACAAGTTGAGCTGACCATTGCATTACCTAGCTTGATTGGTTCAACCTTTAGCTTTCAAAGCCCAAGCCAAACTGGGCCAGGATATGCAAAGTAATATTTACAAATTAGAAACCTCTCAAAAACGTAAATCCTAATTTCAGCTGGTCCCATGAGAAATATTTTTGTCCCAACTTCATGAATTATTTTATATAAACTCTTTTCATGCAAGTATAAAATGATTGCATAGAGAGATAAAGAACAGTTTAGAGGAGTGGCGTTTATCTTCTGTTCGAGTCCACTTGCAAGTATGTTGGAAAGCCACTGCTCGTGGCATTTGCGTGGAAGGCAATGCTTGGGAATTTTTTTCTAGTGCTCTGTTCAGATTGTTCAATGGTGTTGTCACGTGTGCACTGTGGCTTGTCTTCCTTTTATCTTTTATGCTTCCCGTTTGAGTTAACTATTAAAGATGGATGTTGTTCATTGGCTCCTGTGCTTTACCTTCTCTTATAAGCTTCAAAGACAAGAGATCTCCAATTGAAACACCCATGGCCTCAAGATCTAATAGAATGAGCCGTGATTGAGTGGGTCTGCAAATATACAACCTTTCTAGGATGCCGGTGCAAGTTGAGAGCAATCAGAAGCCTTGTCTACAATCATCTGAGATGAACAATGACCAAAAGAATGTTTAAAGAATGCCAATCATTAATAGCATGTGTTCATTCTTCATCCCCTGTTTTATTATTTTGCTTTACTTCCATATATTTCATGTTGCCCTTTCCTTCCACATGCATCCTCCAATCCCCACCAGGCAGTGAATGAGACTAACCAGATTGAGCGTGGGTGGGTTGGATCTTTTCCTTCTGGTGTTCCATTCTTTGTCCTTTCAAGGGGATTACTTCTATATTCAATTGGTGTTTACTCAGCAAAATTGATGGAAGGTAAAGGGCGTTGATGTATGCATGTTGCTGTCCTCTAGGTGTTGGTAGCACTAGATGTGCTGAGGAAGAAGAAAGGAGCGCGGGAAGAGGAAGTCCTTCCAATTGAGCAGCTAATAGGGGAAGCATACTCGGCAATTGACAAAGCCGTGAGACTTGGCACACTGCACAGGAACACAGGAAAGCACAGAAAGTCACGTTTGGCAAGGAGAAAGAGGTCAGTGTTGATCCATCATGGCTGGTACGTTCCTGCAAGCGCCTAAGAGTTTTACCTTTTTTGCTATGTCATGTAGGGCTATTGAGTTGCTTTGAATTCGTTGAAATATTCTGTTCCAAATTCAGTGCATCTTTCTTGGACGTTTAAATGTGATTACTCATCCCGGACTCCACATGGTGGAAAAAGAAATGCCTTATTTGGATCCCTATTTTCCCTTAAAAACTCGTGGTCATGTTGATCAGATTCTAATGCAATTTACGGCGGGCGGTAGAGACGCCTCAAATGTCAAAACAGCTCATATGAGTCACTGTTCTATCTCTGAGAATCAAGCCTGCTGGTGGCCCATGCACTGAAGTAGATCTGATACTCAAGTCAACAGAACCACAGGCTTTCTGATATTTGGGGGAGTCCCAACGTGCTACGTAATATTAGGATTTGACGTTGATGGAAGGATTCCAGGCCTTTGAAGTCGGAATGGCTTGGCTGAGAACTGAATCCCACCCCGTGGTAAGATACAAATTCATATAATCAGCATTGCTTTTAAAGTTGATCCCTACCATTCATTATAATTAAAATATAATTTAATTATTCGATTTAATAAGTCAGCATCATATAACCAGCATTCACATTTGTTATTAAGGTGGGTCACACTAAAACAAGGGAAAAGAATATGTAATTTATTAATAGAATCATAATCAATCTTTTATTAGTTTAAAATTTATTTTGTTTATTTTCTTGTTCGACATATTATATATTTAATGCTTTGAATGATATATAAAACTTGATTTAAGTTGTTTATGGTCACCAAGTAATTTTGCTTATTAAAATATTTTATATCACTGTTTTCTTTATCATGACACGTCTTTGCTGTAAAGGAAATAAATCGTATTTACAGAATTGTGGGAGGATCGAGGATCGAGCTGCGTTGCAGTGTAGGGCTCTGAGTTCTAATTTCTCACTCAACATCCCGAACCTTCCACGTTTCTGGGCATGGAATGTGGATATTTAAAGACGCCAGCTGCAGATAAGATGATCCTCGTCATCTTCTGCACGGTTCTTAGCATGACTAATTGATTCATAGTTACATAAAACATTTTTAAGTCGTACTTAATTCTCATATTTGTTTATAATTATCCTTTATCGATTTAGTCTTTATTATTTTATTTACTTTTAAACTGGACATTACCTCCAAACTTACTAATATTATTTATATATCTTTTCACGCTCACGCTTTACTGTTCAGACAAACTTCAGCACTTGCGCTCAGAGAGAGGGATCAGTTTATTCGCATCCAATCATTCACAAACCGGCGGAAGAATAAACAAATCGGGTCCGCTCACTCAGGCCGAGGCCTATGATCCACAGAAAAATTCATCTAATCTTTAATTTTTATTTTTAAAACCTCAATCAAACTCAAAAAAAATCCAAATGGTTTTATTTTTAAAACCTCAATCAAACTCAACAAAATCCAAATGGCCTAAACTCAAGTGACAATTAGAGTTGCAACACCAGCGAAAGAAAAATAGTGTGATTAAATTTGTTAAAGCATTTGGTATTGACACACTATTTAATGTTATTTGATATCTTAATTATCTAAGAATTTTACTTCTCACTATTACCTATATTTACAATTATTATTTTTTATCTTTTATATAAAAAAATTATCTATTTTATCCTTAATTACTTTATTTCTTATTATTATTGTATAGCATCACATCATTTCCCATTAAACCCCAATTATAAATTGCGTAATGTTGGACTTGGTTTCAAATACACAAATTTTGCATCTTTCCAAGCCAAAAAATGCCATTTTCGGGTTACCCAACCCAATTTAAATCCCTAGAATATTGGGAAAAGGTGTTGAGTTTCTTTTCCGTAGTTTCCCAGCTAAGACTGTCGGTTGGCTGGACTTGCAAACCCTTAAAAAGCTGTGCGAAATGCATCAAAACCGCCGACAAACATCCAATGCAAGCAAGCGTCGCATTGCATTATCCAGTGATTACGGGGCAATACGCCATAGGCAACGCTAGCCGCACTCTGCCTCCTTTTCAACGCTCTGACCAAATGCTCCAAAAAAAGGCCCAAGCCATCACATGAGGACGGTGAACGATTGATTTGCCAAATACTTCCAAATCTCACGTCTATCTTTGCATACTAAAAAAAGAGAATATGCGTACAAAACACCACATTTTCGTCAAGATAACCCCTTATATAATTCATTTGATACAAAAATAAAGCATTACTGGCTTCCTCCTATTACTTTAAAAAAAAAAAAAAAACTTTTTCGTCAACATATCCACATAATGCATTGATACAAAAATACGGCATCATTGGCAGCCTGCTTTTGCATTCTTATACCGTAGAATGCCCTTCATCCATCCGTGCTTCATCCTCTACCATCCGACGAATCCCAGGAAACTGCAACGCCCAGAAATAAACCATCAACATCCGTAAATCAACAACGGATTCACCGAGGCGTTTCCACATCCATCTGATAGGTGTGTTTTTCAATGAGTTCAAGAGGGTCATTTATGTCTTTTGACTCACGCCGCCGGAGCACACATCCGGGCTTTCCATCTGTCCATGGAAAGTCGGTGTCCGCGAAATCGCATAACGGAACAGATTGAAAAAAAAAAAAATCGAAGCAAGGAACAAAAGAAGAAAATCAAGATGAACGAGGTTTACCTCAAAGATCGTATCCCGATGTGATGGGAGAATGCTTGGAAAAAGAAATTCGCTCCGTGGAGGAACACCACGACTCCCGTGCACCCCAGTAGGAAAAACTCCAGCATCTTTCTCTCCCTTTTTGTCTTCTCCTCGTAAACCCTAGAAATTTAGCAGCTGAGCCGAAACGATGAGAGACTCAGAGACGGCATCTACGACGGAGAGAAGCTGAACATTCGCAGTTGGTTTCAAAGAACGCTCCTACCCACCGCCTCTCTTATAGACGCCGGGATTGTTAAGGAACTCCGTGGGTCTATCTCGTCTTTATCTGCACACTCGGGTACACGTAAGGCAGGAAAGTCCTATGAGCCATCACATCCTTGATTCGTGTCGCAAACGATAAAAATATAAAGTGATTAATGCGGATAAATAAATATTATGATAAAAAATATAAGAAATAAAATTATTGGGAATACATAAAATAAAAAATTATTACTTTAATTTATTATTTTTATTTTATTTTATTTACTTAAGTATTTCATGATTGTCCGGATACATCCATTACCGTCGGATGATTAATTTATAAGGACCTGTATAGTATTAGATCGTAAAAATAAATGACAATTTAGCTTGCAATTTTTAATGGACCTTCTATAGTCATGTTGTAATTAAGTGAGGTCGACTTTAGGGAAATCTTAATAAGGTTTTCTATTTACGGAACAAAACGATAGCTTTTTAATGAGACGTCAGTATACCCGGAATCATTTTTATTATAGCTTCATGATTATATGCACTACTCTATTTTAAAATACATAAAATTATATATAAAATACTTGAATTAATTCATACAAATTTATATAATTATTCATTCGCTTGTCGGTGGATTGGTGCGGACGGCTGCTAGAAAAGCGTGCGTTGGATGGATGCGGGTCTGTGGCTTACGATAATCACAATCGTTGATTTGGATCCCTAATTTTCTTTACGAAATTGTTCTTTGAGGCTTGTAAATTGAAATGGACGGTGGAGGTGGCTCGATGGATGAGATTTCTCAAATTATCGGCTACGGTTTTTCAATCGAAGTCTGACCAATGAGTTTACCACTTCCACGCGAAAAGTGCAATGGATAATGGCGCATTTACTTTGGCTTAGATGACGCACGTGTCATCCTGGTTTAATATAGTATTTGCAATGCGACCAAGAAATTGTGGTGCTCGGCCAACGTAGGGCAGATGATACGCATGCCCAAAATTATTTTTGCAAGTCATTGAATTGCTGACATCAATTACACCTCCTAAATTAGAAGTTCAGTGAGCGAAAATACGCACGTTTGATTGTGTAGTCTGCTATTTTTGGATGATTTTAAAAAAAAAGCTTCCATTTTTTTTTATTTCCAGGTATCCAGGTATTCGAGAATAAATATTTCTGCTCATTCTGCTCAAAAACAGATTATATAATGTGAGTAGACTCATCGGGAGTATTTCTGTGCATTATAGACGGTATAGTTTACAAATTACAATGCGAGCGAAGCCAACAATTTGCAAGTGCATGCTTATGGAGAGCCGGTATCTTTCGGAGTATTTTAAAACGCCCAAAGGGGCGTGCCGCTAAAGGCGCGATTCCTCCCAGTCTGGCAGGATGCCAGTGTCAGCATCGATCGACTTTGGCGTATTGAGCTTGTTGAATTACCAAACTACCCCATTCTCTCTGACCTCAATTTCCTCCTGTCCTGATTGGGGCATCCTCGGCGTTCATCTTCGGTCTTTTCTCTCTTCTCAGCCGTTGAAAAGCTGACAACATTCCCGTCAAGCATTGAGGGGGCAGATGGTGAATGTTGTGAAATTGTGGACCGAAAACATTGTATATTTGTGCCGAAAGAGATTCGCTGCATGGTGGCTGGATTGTCCACTTCAAAGGCAAAACTCCAGTGGCAGTCAATCGGTGTCGGACCCGCCCATGTCGCCTTTACACGCGTTGCACAGCTTACACGTGCATTAAAGCAAGGCCCCCTTTGACAGTGGAGGGAGACCAGGTGAACCTCCGCCCACTGTGGCCTTTTTTTTCTGAATGTCAAGTGTATTCCATTTTTATACCTTGACGACGTCTTGTTCCCATCCAACGGGCATTCGAATTAGAATGAACTCGTGCGTTCTAAGATCAGCTAGCACGCAGGCTCGTAGCCTGAGGTTGTGCTGAATTGTAAGGAGGTTGCTCTTGATATCTATTTCATCCACCGTATTCCTATGTAACATACAACCTTTTTAGTTTCTACGGACTGAGATACAAAATTTAGAGGTTTTTTTTTTGAGATAATGCCAATTATAAAGTAAATAAAGTTAAAATAAATATATAATAATTAAAAATATGTATATGTAACGCCCCTCTTTCCT
>JAYJMB010002311.1:0-15433 GCA_036873735.1 Pouteria campechiana
CCCCCCCCCCAGGGAACGAGTCTTTAAAATTTTTGGCCAAATAATGATTAAAGTCAAGGATAAAGAAAAGACTAATAATATAATGCACTTAGACTGATATTTTTATCGTGGTTCGGCCCTTCATTTGGGTTCCTACTCCACTTCTCTAAGATAGCCTTTTCTATTAAACTCAAGTTCCACTAAAACCTTCTTTGATCAGTAACCTCCTGATCAAATAAATACTCTTGTTGGTTCCAAGCTCATTAACTAACTTATACAAATACTAATCAAATCTATTACTTACTTTTACAACACAAAGGCAAGTCCATGACTTGTAGAAATATACAGAAATAAATGTGTACAATTATTAATGCCTCTAGTAGGCTGATTTTGTAAGAAGTTCAAAATCAATAAACATAATTAATATAATAATAAAGTAGTGAGATTCAATCTCTAGAAGTGGTTTAATAGATGGCTTTGAATGCTTGTTTGAATGAGTTGCAGTGGAGTTGAAATCGTGGAAGAAAAGCCTTAAAGACTTAATAAATACTCTCTTTTGTTTCTTAGAATGATCTCTTTGATTTCTTCATTCTTACTTAACTTATTTTATATTGAAACATTAGACTTTCTCTGTTGTGGTAGGTGAGAATCATTTAATGCAGAGAAATGTTCAAATTTATAACCATTGCACTTTTCAGTGAGGTTTCAAAGGCTATGAATTAGCATCAAATCCTCCAAGCTTTTAAGTGGTATGAAGTTTCTCAAACATCTTGCAGGTTACCATCTCTTCAGATGCACCGAAGATATGTTTCAGGGGCTCTGAAGTGGTGTGATAGCAATGACTCAAGTCAGGTTTGTAGGAACTAACTCCGAAGGAGTTCATCATCTTCGAAGAGCTTAACCTGAAACTCCAAAGGAACTAACTTTGAACTCCAAAATATTTCTCTATATCCAAAGTATTTCACTTGGCTCCAAAGTACTTATTTTCTGACTCCAATGAGTTGTATTCACTGAAGAGTATAGTGTTAACTCTGAAGGCTTTTGATGTTGTCTCTAAAGCACCTTGTCTTGACTCCGAAGCAACATTATTGACTCTGAAGTTATCACATTCGTAGTTCAAAGGGGGCTTTACTAACTCTAAAGGTCATTAGCTCGTTACTTTTGGAGTGCTTCAATTGACTCCAAAGGTTGGGAGCTTATGACTCTGAAGTGCTTCAACTGACTCCAAAGATTATGAGCTTGTGACTCCAAATTAATTTAATTAGTTTGAACTTATTTTCCTGTATCTCCGAAGTACTCCGGAGGCTCTGAAAAAGCTTTTGCTAACTCCAAAACTTGTGACTTTGTAACTTTGAAAGGATTTTCCTCCATCTCCAAAATGCTTCATTGCCTCCAAAGGGTTATCGTCTTATCTCTAAAGATCTTGAGCAACTCTGAAGTTGACTCCAAAGTTTTCTTAAACTCTTAATTTTTTGTTTTCTTCTTTTAGGTATATTTATAATTTATATACTTAGTTTTCTTAAGCATTTACTTGGTTTCTTTCTTTAAGCATTATAAAGTTTATTCTCAGGATTAGTTTGGAAAAATATTTCTGCAAAATACTTGAGAATAATTGTTAATACCTTAATGTTTCACTCATGTCTTTGCACATCATCAAAACATGGTTAGTTAAGAATGTTCATCATCAAAATCAAGCTATATAATAGTGTATGTTCAACATTTTCCCCCTTTTGATGATTAAAAAACATTGAGTGATACACCTTTCAAAGATTATCTAACAATGAATTTAAAGCAAGTAAATGTAAGTTTGAGGTTTCAATGAAATTCTATTAATTCAGTGCTACTCCCCTTGAATGGGTGTACTATATTTCATACATTATATATCATACATCATTACATTTTCTCCCTCTTTTTATTATTATCGAAAAGGTGGAAAGAAACAAAATAAATTTACATAGCATATCATGACCAAAATTGAACAAATTTACATATAGATAGAATTCTTCATAGAAAGTATAGATTACAAGAGAGAAAAAATCCTACATCAGATAAATGGCAATGAGATATATTTAAAGAAAGAAAAAGAAGTGTAGAGGCAGGAAAATCAGTTGAATGGTTTGGGTTTCCTCTTATAGGTTTTAGAAAAGGGTTCAGGTTTAGGTTGAGAGGTTGATGGTTTAAGAGATGACTTGGGTTATTTTGGGGGAGAAGATAGAATGAAAAATGGATCTTTTGGAATTACAGATGGAGGTTCATGAGTATAGCCTGTGGTCCACAGTCAATGATAGATAAAATCAATGCATACTCGAAATGCTAGATCTAGAAAATTAGGAAAGGATACAGGAGTTCCTTTCAAGGGGGCTTCTATATAGGCATTCATCCTTGCAATGTACTCTTGATGGTACATGGTGATGTGAGAAAGAGAAGCCTTTTCATGTTCCTTTGGAGGTGGAATTCTTGGTTTTCTCTTACGTAGAAGTGGCTGGGATGAAGGTGTAGAAGATGATGGTTTGGGTAGTGGTTTTGGTTTTGGAACTGCAGGAGGTTTTCTTATTTTAGCTTTGGTAGAAGGGGTGGAGTAGGTTCAAGTGAGGAGGATGTTTTAGAATAACTTATCCTAATTTTGTGTTGGATAGATGTGTCAGAGAGCTAAGGATATGGAGGAGGAAGATTATCAACAATTGTTTGAAGATTGGCATTAGAGTATAATGAGAACTCTTCCTCAGTTATATAAATGAGTTGATGAGGACCTGAAGGAGATGGAAATGAACTTCTATGTTGCCTAGACTTTGAAAGTGAGAGAAGAAGTTTCTTAGAATATCTTTGAAGAATTGACTCTTTATCAAGAATGTGAATTTTGTGATCCTTAGGAGTCAATGGAGGATCAGGAAGGAGTTGAATCCTAAATAGGATGTTAGTATTTGTGAGTTTTGAGAATGCCAATTCCTGAGGGGATAGAATGATAGATTAAGAGAGAAACATTTGAGCAATTTCAGAGTTGATTTCTGATTTACTCTCAAACTTAGAGTGTGCCATCTTGATTAGATTAGAGATATGAATAGGAATATTAGGATTATCATATGCTACTTTTGGAGGGTATTATGGAGGAATTTGTGGAGGAGTTGGAGGTCTTCTCCATTCTCAACGAATTGAAGGTGTATTCCATTCTGGAGGAATTTATTCAATCTGAGTGAGGATTACCTCTCTTGATCTAACAAGATCAAGCCAAGTCTAGTCCAAAAAGATGGAGGGTCCTAGAGGTAGAAAATGCATTCTAGGAAGAGGTACTATGATGGGATACTTTCCATGTCTAACAATAGCTTGACATGGTTTTGAAGGATATTCAAGTTGTGTTGGAGGAGAAGGAGAAGCAATTTTAGCAAGTTCACTCTTAGGTTAATCGACCTCTAGAATTATAGGGGATGATTGTGGAGAATGTGTTGGGGAGAAACCATTATGATGGGGGAGTTGGCTTTGAATGGAGAGAAGTGAGTTGTGGGTGGAGAATGCGGATGATAAGTTGTTGATATAGATGCATGGTTTTGATTACAAACAAAATTTTATTAAACATTATGTACTAAGTGTTGTTGCTAAGATTTCTATTTGCAAAATCAAGTTATAGGTCTTGAGAAAAATGAGCATAGAAGACATATTCCATAGTGTCAAGGATTGGGCGAGTAAAGAAGCAAAATATGAAGTGTCGTAATAGACAAAGCATGAAGGTTTCAGTTGTTTCCATTTGTTTGTCAAAGTGGAAGATTATATCTAATGGATACAAAGTAGTATGCATACAATAGACTTTGTTCATCATAAGCAAGCCACAGTTAAACCAATGGTCGTCTAATGAGAACAGACAAAGGTAGAGAAGTGAGTATCTTTTAACAAAGCAATAAAAGGATCGTATGACAGAACAAAGACTTCGTCTATCATAAGTAAGTCAATGATCATCTGTTATCAATAGACAAAGTGGAGAAGTGAGGATCATATGGTAGAGCAAAAAGTTTATCTAGTGGAGCAATGGCATTTATCTGTTCAAACTAAGTTCATCTATTATGTACAACAGACAACCGAACAGACAAAGTCATGAAGAAAATTAGTCTGCACCTTAAAGCTTAGTCTATCAATTATA
Source organism: Pouteria campechiana (assembly GCA_036873735.1). Classification (NCBI taxonomy): domain Eukaryota; kingdom Viridiplantae; phylum Streptophyta; class Magnoliopsida; order Ericales; family Sapotaceae; genus Pouteria; species Pouteria campechiana. The sequence continues at coordinate 4,109 of JAYJMB010002311.1, forward strand.
ACAGATAACCCATTAGATGAAGTAATGAAGAAAATTTGTTTGTGCTCTAACATTTTGTGTATCACTTATAACAGACAACTCAATAGATGAAGCGCTAAAGAAACAAGACATGCATGTTTCTACAGTTCAACAGACAAACCACAAGACAAAGCACTGGAAAGGATGATTTATCTACCAGCACTGGAATGATTTGTCTAACAAAACTGGAAAGGGTGATTCATTTATTACTTATGAAAGATAAATCAAAAGATGAAGGAACATTTTCTTATGAATAGTTGGACAAACACTTCATTTGTCATAAGTAAAAGATGAACAATGGTCATGACGAATCATTGGTCTTCGCTCAACATTAATAATGCTCTTTCCATATTAGTGAAAGAGTTAGCTATTGCACCAATACCTCGACCAATCTTATTAAGAAACCAGGAATCATTTTCTCCAAGGTTGGCATTACAATGATTTCAAAAGACAGGGATTAAGTAGAAGTCAGAAAATTCAAATATGCTAATTAGAATGGTCTTTTATCATTAATGGAGCTTAACTATCACCAATGAATAGAATTCAAAGCAGCTATAAATGAAGCATCGTTGGAGTAAGAGGAAGCAACTAAGTGTCAAGAAAATTATTCAAAATCCTCTTGAGAGCATTTACTAAATTAAGATAAATCTTTTGCAATCCTTCAAGAGTCAAGAGCTTTGTCTTCAAACCTTCCTCAACTTTCTTTGAAGGCTCTCAACCACCTTTGGAAAGATCATTTACTTCTGTATTTAATTGTCAGAAACCTTCCCTTGTTCTTACTGAGAAATCTTGCTCTTAAACTTCCGATATCCATTTTTTGTAAATTTCTTTAGTTAGTAGTTGAGACTAGACTCAAGAAAAGCCATGACTATTTGAGTGCAAACAAGATCTATTTATTCAAGCCTCCTATAGCTGGAATTTAGAAGAGTGCTAGGAGTATTGTGAATATGCCCCCTAGAGTTAGAATCTAGAAGACTGTTGGGAGCATTATTCATAACCCCTAGAGCTAGAATCTAGAAGAATGCTGGGAGCACTATTGTATTTCTGCTATTAGGAATAGTGGAACCTAAGATACTAAGAGAAAAGTGCTCTTGGAAGAGTGGAGTAGAGTGTTTACTTGAACTACTATAAAAATCATTGTGTCTTATTTATTTTATGCATTTGTTGATTGAGTGATTGATTGCTGGAGAGAAGAGTAATCCTAAAAGGGGTTGAGAAATAATTTTTAAGTATCCAATTCACCCCTCCCTTCTTAGGTTTTGTCTAACCTTTGGGACTAACAAGTGGTATTAAAGCAAACTACATAAACACTTATAGTGATCCAATGGTAAACCCATCATCCTCATTATAAATATTCGCCAAGGGGCAACTATCTTCCCGACCACCCCTATTTGATGGAACTAACTTAACTTACTGGAAGCTAAGGATGAAGCAATTTAATATAGCAAATGATATGAAGTCTTGGAAGGCTATTAAAGTTGGAATCACTCTTCCCACTATTGAAGTAGATGCATGGACCAAAAAGGAAGCCACCTTAGTCCAAAATAATGCAAAGGCTATGAACTCTTTATTTTATGGACTATCTTCATTTGAGTTTGATAGAGTATCCTCTTGCACTACTACAAAAGGTATTTGGGATTAATTAGTGTCTATTTATAAAGGATTCTCACAAGTCAAGGGAACTAGAAGAAAAATATTGATAGGAGAATTAGAAAACTTTAGGATGAAAGAAGGTGAAAGTATACCTGAAATGTATGCTTATTTTCCTAAGGTTACTAATGCTTTGAAAGGTTTGAAAAAAGAAATAACATACTCTGGATAGGTGATGAAGATACTAAGGGTGCTACTAGATTCATGGAACTAGAAGATCATAACAATAGCATGTGGACGATCTCCCCACATGCTGTAGATGTGGAGGGATTGGACACATGTCTCCTGAGTGTCCCAATAAAGAAAAAGTAAATATGAACAAGAAGGATGACAAAAAAGAAAAGAAACACTTTAAGAAGTCTTCAAGAACCAAGGTAGAGGAATGTATGCGAATGATGAAGACTCATCAGGGACAAGCTCGAGTGAGAAAGGTGACAATGAAGTTGGGCACCTTACAAGAATATGTTGCATGGCCCAGATGAAGAATGAATCAATATGTGAAATCACCATCAAGGACTAGTGTACAGAGGTAAACTCTTACTATTCCTATAGTTCTGACTCTTCAAGCTCAAATAGCACTTATGTCAAATGCAAAAGGTTTGATGAGTTACAACAATGATACAACTCTCTCTTTGGTGAATTTGAATCACTTGGATAGAAACTTACTCAAAAGAAAAGACACTTTGATGTAGCTGTTAAAGTAAATTCTATTCTGGCAAAGAAAAATATATCTTTACAAAAGGAGGTTGGAGATCTAAAGAAAGAGATAGAAATTTTAAACAACATGTTGAGTAAATTCTCCAATCTAGGAGAGTCTATTACCAAGTTCATGAGAATGACCGGTCAAACTAGCAAACAAGGGCTTGGATATGAACAGTCAGATGATGAAAACATACAGAAATTTGTTGGATGGTCCAAGGGAGTGAACCTCACAGAAGAGAGGGAAAACTATCCAAACATTAGAAGGTTCATGGGTTATCCCTGGATAAAGAAACCGATGAAATATAATGCACTTAGCAAAGTTCCAAATATTTGCTATTTCTGCAACAAATTTGGACATAAAGTGTATGATTGTTATGCCAAAAAGATGCAAAGGGTGCAAAGATGAGATGGAAATGTAAGGAATATACACAAAGTTCTACCACACACAATTCCACTAACACTATTGGACCCAATACTTGGGTACCAAAAAGGTAAGAAGAAAATTTGCTGTGAATTTAGGTAAGTCTCAAAGTTATGTCTGGTAATGCATGGTTTATGAATAGTGGCTGCTCAAGACATATGACTAGAAATAAGAAGATGTTCAAAGAATTGAAATCTACGAATGGAGGAATAATATCATTCAGCAACAATGATAAAGGTCTTATCAAAGGAATAGGTAAAATTTATGGTTTATTCAATGATGCATAGAGGATGTATTATATGTAAAAGGACTCAAGCACAATTTGTTAAGCATTAGTCAATTATGTGACAAGGGTCACAAAGTTGTGTTTGAACTATCTACATGTCATGTATTCAATATAGACAATGATCTACTGCTCAATAAAAAAAGGCATGGAAATATTTACATAGTATAGCTAGACGACATTATTAAAAAATGCCTAATTGTAGTCAAAGATGATCCATGGGTATGGCACAAGAGGATGGGATATATCAATATATCAAATATCAAATCTTTGGGGAAAAAGGATCTTTTGATTGGTCTACCAAAATTAAACTATGACAAAAATTAAATATGCAAAACCTATCAATTGTCAAAATAGAATAAAGTATCCTTCCATCCAAAAAATGACGTATCTACATCCAGACTTTGGAACTATTGCATATGGATTTATTTGAACCATCAAACATTGTCACCCTCATAGGAAAAAGATATATATGTAAATGTGGATGACTATTCTTGATTTACATGGGTGATTCTCTTGACTAGCAAAGACGAATCATTTTTAATATTTTATATATTTTTAAAGCTTGTTCAAAATGAGGAACAAATGTCAATTTTATCCATCCGCAACGATCATGGTGGTGAATTCAAGAATAGAAAATTTATTGATTTTTCTGATAAAAAAGGAATTCACCATAGTTTCTCATCACCCAGAACTCCACAACAAAATGGAGTTGTGGAAAGAAAGAAGTAGATAATTCAAGAAATGGCAAAACCATGTTGAATGAAAGTAAATTGTTCAAAAGATTTTGGAGAGAGCAGCTAGTATAACTTGCCATGTGCTGAATAGGGTTAATATAAGAACAATCTTATAGAAAATCTCATATGAGCTTTAGAAAGAAAGGAAACCAAATATCTTATATTTTCATTCCTTTGGATGCTCATGCTATGTGCTAAATAATGGAGAATATAACCTTGGAAAGTTTGTTCAAAAAAGCAATGAAACTATCTTTCTTAGTTAGTCTTCTAATAATAGAGCATTTAGTGTTTACATTAAGAAAATACATTTTGTATAAGAATTCATACATGTTAAATTTGATGAAGCAAATGTAACCATAAGAAAGGAGTGTGATAGTGATGCAGAAGAAGTTGTAACAATTATGAAGAAGCTAAAATTAAAGGATCAAGAGGATGACACAGACTGTGAAGACATTCAAAGTTTCAAAACTGAAGAAGAGGTAAGAATAGGTAATGTTCTCTATCAACCTCCTACTAATTTAAGATTTATTAGTGCTTATCCTAGAAAACAAATCACAGGTAATGTCTATAACAGTGTTAAAACAAAAAGGTCTATGCAAAATGTTTGTGGTCATTATGCTTTCATCTCTATAATTGAACTGACTAGAATTGATCAAGCTTTAAATGATGAAAATTGGATTATTGAAATGTAAGAAGAGCTTAACCATTTTGAGAGGAACAAAATATGGGAATTGGTTTAAAAATCAAAAAATGTTGATGTAATTGAAACTAAATGGGTATTTAGAAACAAACTGGATGAGAGTGGGTTAGTTGTAAGAAACAAGGCACGATTAGTTACTAAGGGGTATTCCCAAGAAGAAAGAATTGACTTTGAAGAATCATATGCCCCTCTAGCTAGATTAGAATTCATTAGAATGCTACTTGCTTTTGCATCCTATAAGAACTTTATTTCAGATGGATGTAAAAAGTACATTTCTAAATGGACATTTAAGTGAAGAAGTGTATGTAGAACAACCTCCTAGTTTTGAGAATGATGATCAACTAGATCAAGTTTATATGCTCACCTAAGCATTATATGGCTTGAGATAAGCTCCTAGAGCTTGGTATGAAAGGTTGTGTAAATTCTTAAGTGATCATAAATTCAAAAAAGAAAAGGTTGACAATACCTTGTTTATCAAAAATATTGACAAAGATATCTTAATAGTTCAAATTTATGTGGATGACATTATATTTGGAGCTACTGGTGAAAAACTCTGTCAAGATTTCTCAAAGATCATGTAGGTTGAATTTGAAATGAGTATGATGGGAGAATTGAACTACTTCCTTGGATTGCAAATCAAGCAAAGAGATGATGGAAACTACATGTACTAGAGAAATGCTAAAGAAGTTCAAAATGAAAGATATTAAGGCAGAAAGCACTCTAATGAGCCCTTCAATAAGTCTGGACAAAGATGAAAAGGGGAAACTTATCCATCAAAAGCAATATAGAAGTATGATTGGATCTCTTCTTTATCTTATTGCATCTAGACCTAATATTCTCTTTAGTGTATGCCTATGTGCTAGATTCCAGTCCAGTCCTAGGGAGTCTCATCTTACTGCAATAAAATGAATCTTTAAGTATCTAGTTGACACACTAAGTCTAGGACTCTATTATCCAAAGGGAACTGGTTTTGAACTCATTGGATATTCAGATGTTGATTTATACAAAGTTGATAGAAGAAGTACTAGTGGAACTTGTCTAATATCATGGTTTTCTAGAAAACAAACTAGTGTTGCTCTCTCTATAGCAGAGGTTGAATATTTAACTACTGGAAGTTATTGTTCTCAATTGTTATGGATGAAACAACAACTTCTCGATTATAAACTAGGCTATAGAGACATACCTATTAAATGTGATAAGACTAGTGCCATATGCTTGACAATGAATCCTATCCTACACTTGAGAACTAAGCATATAGAAATTAGGCACCACTTTATTAGAGATCATGTAGAAAAATATGATATATGTCAAGAATATGTGCCCACAAATGCTCAACTTACTGATATTTTTACTAAGCCACTATCATTAGACGCCTTCTATAATATTAGAGGAGAATTAGGCATGACTAATGTAATGATCTAAAAATGAAATCTCTAAGTTTCTATGCTTGAAATTGCAATGTTGAATATTCTTTCTTGAGACTAGATTTCATCCCAAACGAATTAAGTTATTCATATATAGTGCTCTATTCACAATTCATCTGATTTTTAATTTTTGAGGTTGAGTACACACTGTTTTCCTACTAGAATCAATTTATGAATATTGATATCACATTAGACTCTATTCTTAGCACGAGTTATTCTCTCTTTACTGAAATATCATATCAACTACTTCATATAGCCCCCACATTCAATCTATTTTAACCCACAACCAATAGTCCTTCTCTACACCACAATAATGAAGAAACTCAGGAAAGGGCATTTAGAAAGAAGATCTAGTAGGAAGATCATTGAATGGTGAAAATTGACACTCTAAAGGAAGTTCCTTCATTTCTCCTGCTGGGATGGTATTACTTCTGTTCGTGACAATGCTCCAGATCACCTTCACCCTTAGAAGTATTTCTTTTCAAGATGTGGCTTTCAAGAATATAATTTATATCTCAACCCTTTGTGCCCCTAGACCCAACTTCATCATTAGTTAGGGCCCTTGAAGAGAGGTGAAAGGAGGCTCCAATTGCCTCATTATCATCTCCTTCCACTCTTCCCTTCCTTGAAACTTTTTATCACCCACTATGATGCAAAGTTCTTCTCTTCCTACCTCCTGTCATCCGCAGTCTTACACATAACTTCTCCTGCCCTTATATTACTGGCTGAGTTATTTTTATCTTTATCTCTAGCTTTGCTTATACTGAAATGAAATGAAATATGTTCATTATTCTCTAACTACTCTTTGTGTGTGTGTGTGTCTTATTGGGCATGAATATTTGTTTTTGCTTATGACAAAAAGGGGGAGAAAGACTATGCAAATTATCTCAAAAAGAAAATATAAACATCTATAATCTTTAACTAATTAGGAGGAGAATACATTCTAAATAATCAGGGGGTGCAAATTATCTCAAAAAGAAAATATAAACAGCCATAATCTTTAACTGATTAGGAGGAGAATACATTCTAAATAATCAGGGGGAGAATATATATAAAACAAGATAAGGGACACATTAGAAGATGGCAAGTTGAGGAATGATTAAACTTAGCAATAATTTTTGGACTGCATACATTTAGGGGGAGATAATCTTTTATGAGATAATTTTTAATTAAGTTTTATCATCATCAAAAAGGGGAAGAATGTTGATATAGATACATGGTTTCGATGATAAATAAAACTTGATTAAAGATTATGTACTAATGGTTATTGCTAAGATTTCAGTATATAAAATCAAGTTGCAGGTCTTGAGAAAAATAAGCATAGAAGACATATTCCATAGCATCAAGTCTTGGGCAAGTAAAGAAGTAAAAGACGAAGTGTCGTAATAGACAAAGCATGAAGGATAAGGCTATTTCATTCATCTATAAAAGTGAAAGATTATATTTGGCGGATGCAAAGCAGCATGTATACAATAGACTTTGTTCACCATAAGCAAGCTACAATTAAACCAATAGACGTCTAATGAGAACCGATAAAGGCAGAGAAGTGGATATCTTCCAATGGAGCAATGAAAGGATCGTATGGCATAACAAAGACTTTGTCTATCATAAGTAAGCCAATGATCATCTGTTAGCAATAGAAAAAGCAAAGAAGTGAGGATCATATGGCAAAGTAAAAAGTTAATTTGGTGGAGTAATGGCTTTTGTCTGTTCAAACTAAGTTCGTCTATCATCTATAATAGACAACCCAACAGGCGAAGCTGTGAAGAAAATTCGTTTGTGCCTTAAAGCTTAGTCTATCACTTATAACAGATAACCCATTAGACAAAGCAATGAAGAAAATCCATTTGCCTCCAATATTCTGTTTTTCACTTATAATAGACAACTCAACAGACAAAGCGCTGAAGAAACAAGACATCCATGCTTTTACAGTTCAGCAGACAAACCACATGACAAAGCACTAGAAAGGACAAATCATTTGCCCGCACTAGAAAGGGTGACTCATCTGCTCCTTATGAAAGACAAATCAGAAAATGAAAAAACTTTGTCTTATGAATAGTTGGGCAAATACTCCGTCTTTCATAAGTAAAAGATGAGCAATGTGTTGACATGAATGCATGGTTTCGATGATAAATAAAACTTATTTAAAGATTATTTATTAATGGATGTTATTAAGTTTTCAGCATGTAGAATTAAGTTGCAGGTCTTAAAGAAAAATGAGCATAGAAAACATATTCCATGGCGACAAGGCTTGACCAATTAAAGAAGCAAAAGATGAAGTGTTGTAACAAACAAACAACAAATGAAAAGGACCCAACTATTTCCATTCGTCTGTCAAAGTGGAAAATCATATCTAACAAATGCAAGATAGTATGTATACAATAGATTTCATCTATTATAAACTAGTTAAAGTTATGCCAATGGTCGTCTAATGAGAACAGACAAATACAAAAGAAGTGAAGATATTTTCAACAGAATAAAAACTTCATCTGCTGTCAATAGACAAAGTAGAGAAGCAAGAATTGTATGGCAAAGCAGAAACTTTATTTATCACAAGTGAGCTAATAATCATCTGTTGTCAATAGACAAAGTAGAAAAAGTAAGGAGCATCTAGCAGAGTAAAGAATTCATCAATGGTTATCTATCATTAATAGACAAAGTGGAGAAATATTCCATTAGACGAAGGCGAAAAGAAAACCCGTCTATGATCCAACACTTCGTCTATTACTTACAACAGACAAACCCAATAGACGAAGCATTAAAGCAACAAGACATCTATACCCCTATGATGCAACAGATAAAGAAATTAAATGGTTGGTTCATTTGGCAACAATAGAAAGGATGATTTGTCTGTCACTTACAAAAGACAAAGACGAAGGGACTTTGTTTTATGGACAGCTGGACAGATACTTCGTCTATCATCAATAAAAGACAGACAATGGTCATAATGACTCATTAGTCTTCACTCAGTATTAATAATGATATTTCTATATTAAGGAAAGAGGCAGCCATTGTAGTAATATCTCGACCAAAGCTTATTGAGAAACCAAAAATCATCTTCTTTAAGGTCAGCGCTACAGGCATTCTAGCATACGAGGAATAAGCAGAAATTAGACAATTCAAAATACACCAATTAGAGTATTCTCTATTATTAATGGAAATAGAATTTAAAGCAGTTATAAATGAAGCATCACTAGAGCAGGAGGAACCAATAAAGAATTGAGAGAATCATTCAAAACCCTCTTGAGAGCATTTACTGATGTAAGCTAAACCTTCTGCAATCCTTCAAGAGTCAAGAGCCTTGCATTCAAACCTTCCTCAACTTTTCTTTAAAGGCTCCAACTATCTTTGGGAAGATCATTTACTTCAGTATTCAACTTTCAGAAACCTTCCCCTATGCTTACTAAGAAACATTTCGTGTAAAGTTCTTTGAGCTAGTGGTGGAGACTAGATTCAAGAAGAGCTATGACTGTCTAAGTGCAGAAAAGTGCTATTTATTCATGCCCCCTAGATGTAGAATCTAGAAGAGTGCTAGGAGCACTATGAATACGCCCCCTAGAGCTAGAATCTAGTAGAGTGTCGAGGACATTTGTTTATGCCCCATAGAGTTGAAATCCAGAAGAGTGTCATGGACACTTGTTTATGGCCCATAAAATTGGAATCTAGAAGAGTGTCGGGGACACTATTGTATTTCTGCTATTGAGAATAATGGAACCTAAGACACTAAGAGAAAAGTGCTCTTGGAAAAGTGAAGTAGAATGTTTACTCGAACTAAAAATTATTGTGTCTTGTTCATTTTGTGCATTTGTTAATTGAGTGATTGATTGCTAGAGGGAAGAGTAATACTAAAAGGAGTTGAGAAATAATTTTTAAGTACCCAATTCACCCATCGCCTCATGGGTTTTGTCAAATCTTTGGGACCAACAAGTGGCATCAGAGCAGACTACATAATCACTTGTAGTGATCCAATGGAAAACCCATCATCCTCATTACAAATATTCACTGAATGGCAATCATCTTCCCAGTCACCCTATTTAATGGAACTAACTTTGCTTACTGGAAGTTAAGGATGAAGCAATTTGTTATAGCCAATGTTTTGGAATCTTGGAGGGCTATTAAAGTCGAAATCACTCTTCCCACTACTGAAGTAGATGCATGGACCAAAGAGGAAGCCACCTTAGTCCAAAATAATGCAAAGGCTATGAACTCTTTATTTTGTGGACTATCCTCAACTGAGTTTGATAGATTATCCTCTTGTACTACTATAAAGGATATATCAAATAAATTAGTGTCTATTTATGAAGGTTCGTCACAAGTCAAGAGAACTAGAAGAAATATATTGATAGGAGAACTAGAAAATTTTAGGATGAAAAAGTAGAAAATATATATGAAATGTATGCTCATTTTTCTAAAGTTACTAATGCTCTGAAAGGTTTGAAAAAAAAAGGTACAAATTCTAAATAGGTGATGAAGATACTAAGGGCGCTACTAGAATTAAGGAACTAGAAGATTACAAAAATAGTAGAAACAAAAGATCTAAACACTCTTCTGGTGTATGATCTTATCAGTTCATTGATGTCACATGAGCTAATTAAGAACAAAAGGGGAGACTGGCAAAGCCAAAGAAAAATATTGCCCTGAAAGTGACCAAAAAAAGCAACAGTGATCCAGCATCACAATCTGAAGATGATATGGCCATGTTGGTCAGAAATTTTAGAAAGTTTGCAAGAAACAGTAGAGGTAGCTCATCAAGGAGACAACCTAGACAACAAAAGAAAATGGCTAAAAAAAAGAAGGATCTCACTACATTCTATAGATATGGAGGGATCGGACACATGTCTCCTTAATGTACTAATGAAGAAAAGGTAAATATGAATGAGAAAGATGATAGAAAAGAAAAAAAAATACTTCAAAAAGTCCTCAAAAAACCAAGCTAGAGGAATGTATGTGAATGACAAAGAATCATCAGGAACTAGCTTGAGTGAGAAAGGTGACAAAGAAGTTGGACACCTCACAAAAATATATTGAATGACCCAAATGGAGAATGAATCAATAGATTAAATCACCATCAAAGAGCAATGCACAATGGAGCTGGAGACAGAGGTAATTTCATATTACTCTTATAGTTCTAACTATTCAAGTTCAAATAGCACTTGTTACACATGCAAAAACCTTGATAAGTTACAACAATCATATAACTCTCTCTTTAGTGAGTTCAAATCACTTAGCCAGAAACTTACTCAAAAGAAAAGACACTTTGGTTCAACTGTCAAAATAAATTTTATTCTGGTAGAAAGAAATCTATCTCTACAAAAGTGATGAGAATGCAAAATGTCATATTTTATTCTCCTAATACTTCATCTTTTGCACCTAATACTTCATCTTTTGCA
>JAYJMB010002312.1:0-15432 GCA_036873735.1 Pouteria campechiana
TTTGATCTGTTTTGACAATTGACAGGATTTGCATATTTGATTTTTGTCATAGTTTAATTTTGGTAGACCAATCACAAAATCATTTTTCCACAAAGATTTGACATTTGACATATTAATATGTCCCATCCTTTTATGCCATACTCATGGATCATCTTTGACTATAATTAGGCATTTTTTTACATTATCATCTAGCTTTACTATATAAATATTTTGATGCCTTTTTACATTGAACACTAGATCATTGAATACATTATATGCAGATGGTTCAAACACAACTTTGTGATCCTTGTCACATAATTGACTAATACTTAGCAGATTGTGCTTGAGTCCTTCTAAATATAATACATCCTCTATGCATGCATTGAATAAACCATAAAATCCACCTATTCCTTTAATAAGGCCTTTGTCATTTTTGCTGAATGCAATTGTTCCTCTATTCATTGGTTTCAATTCTTTGAACAACTTCTTGTTCCCAGTCATATGTCTCGAGCAGCCACTATCCATGAACCATGCATTGCAAGACATAGCTTTGAGACTTACCTGCATTCAAAGCAAGTTTTCTTCTTACCCTTTTGGTACCCAAGTATTGAGTCCAATGGTACTAGTGGAATTGTGTGTGGTAGAAGTTTGTACATACTCCTTACATTTCCATCTCATCATTGCACCTTTTGCTTAGAGCTTTTTGACATAGCAATCATGCACTTTATGTTCAATTTTGTTGCAAAAGTATCAAGGATTTGGAATTTTGGGTTCATTATATTCCACTAGTTTCTTTACCCAGGGATAGCCCATGAACCTTCTAATGTTTGGACAGTTTTCCCTTTCTTCAAAGAGGTTCACTCCCTTGGACCATCCAGCAAATTTCTGTGAGTTTTCATTGCTAATTGTTCACAACCAAGTCCCTTTTCACTGGTTTGACTAGTCATTCTCATGAACTTGGTCATAGATTCTTCCAGATTGGAGAATTTATTCATCTTATTATTTAATATCTCTATCTCTTTCTTTAGATTTCCAATCTCCTTTTGTAGAAATAGATTTATTTTTGCCAGTATAGAATTTACTTAGATAGTTGCATCAAAGTGACTTTTTTTTTGAGTAAGTTTTTGGCCAAGTGATTCAATCTCACTAAAGAGAGAGTTATATGATTATTGTAACTTATCAAACTTTTTGCATTTGACACAAGTGCTATTTGACCTTGAAGAGTCAGAACTGTGAGAGTAGTAGGAGTTTATCTCTGTCTCTAGCTTCGTTGTGCATTACTCTTTGATCTGTTAATTCATTCTCCATCTGGGCCATGCAGCATATTCTTGCGAGGTGTCCAATTCATTATCATTTTTCTCACTCGAGCTTATCCCTAATGAGTTTTTATCATTCATATACATTCCTCTGGCTTTGTTCTTGAAGACTTCTTAAAGACTTTTTGAAGTGTTTCTTTTTTTCTCTTTCATCCTTATCGTTCATATTTACTTTTTTTCATGCTGACACTTGGGAGACATGTCCGATCCATCCACATCTATAGATGTAGGGAGATCCTACTTCTTTTTAGCCATTTTCTTCTACTGTCTAAGTTGTCTCCTTGAGGTGCTGCCTCTGCTGCTTCTTGCAAACTTTCTAAAATTTCTGACTAACATAGCCATATCATCTTCAGATTATGATTCTGAATTACTACTACTTTCTTTGGTCACTTTCAAAGCAATATTTTTATTTGGCTTTGTTGGCTCCTCCCTTTTATTTTTGATTAGCTTTTGTGACATTAGTAACCTGATAAGATCATCCATTAGAAGAATGTTTAGGTCCTTTGCTTCCTCTATTGCTATGATCTTCTAGTTCAATGATTATGGTAGCCCATACCTTCATCACCTATTTAGAGTTTGTGATTTCTTTTTCCAAACCTTTCAAAGTGTTAGTAACTTAAGAAAAATGAGTATACATTTCTGATATATTTTCTCCTTTCTTCATCCTAAAGTTTTATAGTTATCCTATCAACATATTTCTTCTAGTTTCTTTAACTTATGGGGATCCTTCATACAAAGACACTAATTTATCCCAGATACCTTTTGCAGTTTTTCCAAGATGATACTCTATCAAACTCAAATGAAGATAGTCCACAAAATAAAGAGTTCATAGCCTTTGCAGTATTTTGGATTAAGGAGGCTTCCTCTTTGGTCCATACATCTACTTCCATAGTGGGAAGAGTGATTCCAACTTTAATAGCTTTCTAAGACTCCATATCATTAGCTATAATGAATTGCTTCATCCTCAACTTTCAATAAGCAAAGTTGGTTCCATCAAGTAGGGGTGGCCAAGTAGATGATTGCCCCTCGGTGAATATTTATAATGAGGATGATGGATTTGTCATTGGATCACTACAAGTGTTTATGTAGTCTACTTTGATACCACTTGTTGTTCCCAAAAACTAGACAAAAACCCAAGAGGTGAGAGATGAATTAGGTACTTAAAAAATTATTGCTCAACCCCTTTAGGATTAATCATCTCTCTAGCAATCAATCACTTAATCAATGAATGCTCAAATAAATAAGAAACCATGATTTTATAGTGGTTCGAGTAGACACTCTACTCTACTCTTGCAAGAACACTTTTCTCTTAGTATCTTGGGTTCCACTATTCCTAATAGCATAAATACAATAGTGCTCCTAGCACTCTTCTAGATTTTAGCTCTAAGGGGTGTATTCACAGTGCTCCCAGCTCTCTTCTTGATTCCAACTCTAGAGGGTGTAAATAAATAGCTCTTTTTTGCACTCAGAGAGTCACAACTCTTCTTGAGTCTAGTCTCAACCACTAGCTCAATGAATTTATAAAGAATAAATATCAGAAGTTAAAGCATAGGTATTTCTCAGTAAGCATAGGGGAAGAAATCTCAATATTGAATGCAAAAGTAAAGGATCTTCCCAAAGGTTGGTTGGGAGCCTTCAAAGAAAGTTGAGGAAGGTTTGAATGCAAGGATCTTGACTCTTAAAGAATAACAAAAGGTTTAGCTTATATCAGTAAATGCTCTCAAGAGGATTTTGAATAATTTTCTTGATACTTGGTTACATACTCCTGCTCCAATGATTCTTCATTTATAGCTACTTTAATTCCAACTGTTGGTGGTAGGTGAGCTCCATTCATAACAAAAGACTATTTTGATTAGCATATTTGAATTCTTTGACTTCTGTTTAATCCTTGTTTGCAGAAATGCTTGTAGCATTAACCTTAGAAAAGATGATTTTCAGTTCCTTAATAAGCTTTGGTCGAGATATTACTGCAATGGCTAGCTCTTTCATCAATATGTAAAGGAAGTTATTAATGTTGAGCAAAGACCAATGATTCGGCTTTACCATTACTCATCTTTTACTTATGAAAGATGAAGTATCTATTCAGTTGTTTATTAAACAAAGTTCCAGTTTGTCTTTCATAAGTAGCAGACGAATCATGGAAATATCATTCACATTATCTGATGGGTTGTCTATTGTAAGTAACAAACAGATGTAGATGAATTATCATTTCTAGTGCTTTATCATGTAGATTGTCTATTGAACTATAGAAGCATGGATGACTTGTTTCTTTAGTGCTCTATTGAGTTATATGTTGTAAGTAACAGACGGAATGTTGGAGTGCAGAAGGATATCTTTTACTACTTCGTCTGATGGGTTGTCTATTAGAAGTGACAGACTAAGCTTTGAGGCATGGACAAATTTTCTTCATGGCTTCATCTGTTGGGTTGTCTATTGTATATAATAGATGAGTTTAGTTGAACTAACAAATATACCATTGCTCCACCAAATGAACTTTTTACTCTGCCATATGACCTTCACTTCTCCACTTTGTCTATTTATAGTAGACGATCATTGGCTCACTTATTATAGGTGAAGTATTTGCTTTGCCATCTGATCTTTCACTGCTCTACTAGAAGATCTTCACATTTTTGCATTTATCTATTCTTAATAGACAATCATTGACTTAACTATGGCTTGTTTATGATAGATGAAGTCTGTTGTATGCACACTGCATTGCATCCAACAAATATAATCTTCCACTTCGATAGACAGACATAAACAACTGAATCTTTTTCATTCATGCTTTGTCTATAACAATACTTCATGTTTTGCTTCTTTACTAGTCCAAGCCTTGACATCTTGGAATATATTTTCTGTGCTCCTTTTTTGTAAGACCTACAACTTGATACTGCATACTAACATCTTGGTAACAACCATTATTACTTAATCTTTAATCAAGTTTTGTTTGTCATCGAAACCATGCATTTATACCAACATGGAGAATGTAAATACCCTATGATACTATCATTGAAATTTTATGACTTAAGTAATGATTATGAAGTGTTTGCTGAAAAGCCTCAATGAAAAACAAGACAGAATTAGCTGATTTCTTCCAATCCATAAGTGATCACTAAAAGGTATGTTTAAGTGACATTATTTGATAAATGAAATGATGTTTATGGAAGATTAATGAATCTTAAATTATGTATGTTAATAAAAGAGACTTTGAAATGGTGATTTAAGTAAAAATTCCAAAATGGGGTCACATGGAATAGCACATTGCAATGGGAGATGATTTCCAATATCCTAAATGTTTGAAATAGCTGATGATTTCCAATCAGATTTTTGATGTTGTATGAAATCAATTGTGTTTTATGTTGTGAACGTTGGATCCATTCGATGGTTGCAAGAGAGCTAGATGGTTGAATTAAAGGACAATTTGAGGAAGTATGAACCGACACTTCAATAAGGTAAGTAGGCTTTTCCTTTCTGATTGACTATATTGCTAGATGATGATATGGAGTGTCCCATTGACTATATCCGGGCATGTGTGCATGGATAGGGATAGTGGTCATCCCGTGCTTGTTTAAGATTGATATTAATTGGTTTTTGTGAATACATGAATGTTAGGGATCACAAGTATTCCTTGAATTGAAATAATTGATGCTTGATTTATGTTATGGACATTGATTGTTGAGAATAGAAAGTATCCTATGTCATTATTTTATTCTTGTCTATGGATGTCTAAATCTAAGGGATAAAGAATGTCCCGTTGTTGTATGTGTGAATTCTGAGAATTCTAACTATCCCAAAGTTTGGTATAAGGATGAAATGAGTATGTGTACTAATGGAATGTGAAACATCCGTGATTTATATTTAACAAACTAGTAGGATATTATGTCTGAATGGCACAATTATCATATGTTGTGCCTATACGGCACATTTCTAATATGAGATGCCCAGAGTGGCATAGATGTGATATAAGGTTTTAAGATGGCACGATCATAGTTATGATTATATATGCCTGAAGTGCATGAATTATTGAATTGGAATGTGAGTATTTGGGCAGCATAGTATGATTGCATTGATACATATTTATGCATATCCTAGTTTTGGAACCTGTTGTTCCCGAATTATTATTGTTTTTTATTGACCTACTTGCTAAGTTACCTAGACTCATACTTCTTATTCTATATTTTTAGTTAAGAGGACAGATAAAGAATTTCAACTGTGGGTCGGAATTGATGAGCAAAAATTGAAGATATTTTTTTTATGGTATAATGAATTGGGGTTATATTCCCATTGTGCTTGTATAATTTAAATGTCATAATGTATTGTATCTTGTAACATTTGTGATTTCAAATGATGTATAACGAAAAGCATGGGCATGTCATAGTCATTTAATTATGTTATTGTGAATGGATTTGTATTAATCTAGTGAGATGTATTGCCATCATGATTCAATTTTGATCTTGGGCACATAGGTATGGGTGAATGGGTAGTCGTGGGTGTGTATTTTATAAAGTTTAACATTTCTTTATAGCCATTAAAAATTTTAGTTTTATATATTAATGTATGCATAAATATGGATCTTTATATTTTTAGAAAAGACTACCGGATTTTAGGCAAAATATTTTTCTTAAAAACCAAAAAATTACAAGATATTGTGAAAACGCTTAGGCCCTAGGCAGAGTGTTGCAAAATGGTATTAGAGCTTATGACATATCTATGTGATAAGTCCTAGGATCATGATGGCAATGGCAAGAAGAAGTTAAGAAATGACATGCCTAATACGAGTTGATGAACTCATATGTAATATGGGAAAATAATAGTTTATGGATAATTTGAAGGTGTGAGAAAGGAAGAAGAAGAACATGTGAGTGGTGATTGTGAATTGATATGAGATTGTATAGATGATATTGTAGAGTCCCATAGTATGGCTTAACCCAAGTGGGGAGGGGTGGATTAGGTATATAAAAAATTTAATGTTTAACTCCTATTGAAACATTTTTCTCTTTTTGTAATTGTGTGATGCTTTGTAAGATAAATAATAGAATAGTAAAGATCATGAAGGATAAAGCAAATAAATAAACATACACACAAATAAAATAATTTTTATAGTGGTTCAGGAACCCCTTCCCTGCATCTACTCTTCCAAGAGCACACACTCATTGTGCCTTGGGTTCCACTATATCCCATATAATGGAAACAAAAGTGCTCCCAACACTCTTTTAGATTCCACGTCTAGGGGGTGTAAATAGTGTTCCCAACACTCTTCTAGATTCTAGCTCTAGGGGGCATAAACATAGTACTCCTAGCACTCTTCTGGTTTTCACAAGCTCATTAAGAAACTCACTGGTTTCAAAGATCACCAGCAACTTGTTGATTTTTTGGAGCTCACCAATAACTCATATAATGTGGTTTTTCAGAGCTCACCACAAAATCACTAGTTTTTTAGTTTAACCAGAAACTAATACACATTTAAGCATCATGGAAGATTGGATCTTTTACAGCTCTAGTAATACAAAATGATCTTCCCAAAATGTAAACCTAATGGCCATAAGGATATGCAGATTGAAGCTCATAAAAGATAGATGATGGTTTAAGCTCTTGGCCATGGTGGAAGGATTTCCATAAGGGTAAGCTCACTTAATATGTTTTCCTTCACCACCTCTAAATCATATAACACATCTCCTTAAATAGATTTTCAAAAACTTAATTATTGGAGAGGAGTGTGTTGGAAAGGATGCAGGAATGAGAGCAGCTTTGAATGAAGAAGATCATTATGATTTCTATTTTTGGAATGCATGGCTTCTAATTTGTCTAGAGCTGTTGCAACGCCGTTCAAAGAGAAAGAAAAGTTGTGTTAGAAGATGTTCCTCATTAGACTTGTCACTAAAAAATTTACAATGCTGCTTATTGCCAAAAATGGTGAGTAAAATGATTCTGCAAATTAAAAGCATAGAGTGTAGATGTCACCTTAATGCAAGTCACACAAATCAATTAATTCTAGACAAGTCATGGCCTCTCTCTATTTGTACATTTGTCTGTCATAAGTCTTGGATGAATTCTTCCATTAGTTTGTCTGTTAGTCAATCCTTCATGACTGAGATTTGTCTGTTGTAAATAACCAATAAAATTTAGCACCATAGACAAAGTCAAGCTGATCAATAGATAAACTCTACTAATTGATAGACAAACTTTGCCTTGTCTATCATAAGTTTTAGACAAATTTCTATGGGAGGTTAGTTTGTTAGTCGATCTTTCATGAGTGTGCTTTGTCTATTATAAATAGCAGATGAACTATGGGGCCATAGATGAAGTCGAATAGATCAATAGACAAACTCTACTTTGTTTACACGAACAGACGAAGTATGATGTAGAATCATATGAGGAAGTTAAGACTAATACACCAAAACTATTCCAGATGACTGTAAAATAACAAGATGAATGAGATGGGCCAATTTTATATAATTGTTTGACATATTTTTAGGCTAATTTGTAAAATGTTTCTAACATAAAAGTTGTAGCCCTTGAAGTTATCTTTCCAATTTCTTAGAAATTAGGTAATTTGGATATTGTATGTAAAAGTTATGCTCAAATTACTAGTAATGTATTGGGGCAACAGGTTAGTGCCATGACAGAGGAACTCAATATTGCGACATAGAGAAGCAATGTCGCAACAGGTTTTCTATGTTGCAAAACTGGGCATTCAACAAATTTTGTGTCATAACATAGGCTTTTTATGTCGAGACACTTGCTCTGTGGCACACCGGAGCCAGAAAATCTAATCTTTTTAAGCCCTAAACTTGTTCTATTTTTTATTTTCCATTCCGTTCTTCTTTCCCAATGCCATTCTTATTCCCTTAGCTCTATTATACCTCATTTAGCACCTATTTTACTAGAGACCATGGGGATTAAGTTGGGTAGTCTCGCTGGCATGCCTTTTGGCTTGAATTTTTGGAATTTAGGTGGTAGAGAACGAATGTAGATCCATTTTTCTACAAAATGGAAGTGCAACATGAAGCTGGGAGCTTGTTTATTTAATTCGAGAGGACTACTACACTTGTAAGTGACGGTAAGCCCAATCTCCCAACCGAATCTCTGATTTTAGATTTTTAAGGTTTAGAGAAATGATGAATGTTTTGGCTTAAATCGATGTGTATGATTATAAATTCATGGGGGAATGATTTGATTGAGTGATTATCATGATTAGCATGATAAATTATTAATTATGAAAAGCTAAGGTTTTGACAAATAGTGAAATTTGGGAATTTTGTCATTTTTGGTAAAATTATCATAAGATAAATGATTAAATGCGTGATTATGATATTTTGAGGTGTGTTTGGGTCAATTTGGATCAGTGGAAACAAAATTTGTGTTATGCCCTAACTAAGGGTTAAAGAAGATGTATGTGTTTGGGCCATGTAAGCCATAGATTGATTGTATGAAACATCTAATTAGATTTATACATAAGTCAATTACATGCCAGTTATATAGTATGATGATTTTATATGATTAGGAGTGAGATTCATTATGAAACTTTCTTAAATAAGTTAAATTTTTACTATTCGTATGTAAATAGCCTATATGGCTTTGTTATGGTAAGAGAGGTTAGAGTGTTTATGCTTAAAAATGATATGAACCATGATAGAATGATATAAAATGTCCAATGAATAAGGATTTGATAACCTCATTGACTGAAAATGTATAAGAAAAGTAATTGTTTGGCTTGATATATTTGAGTGAATTCATCTTGAAATTGAACAGGACTATTATCCTGTACAGGATGATTTGAGAAGGATGAAAAAGCTCAAAGCTTGATAGTGATGATTGGGACTAAAAGCCTAAGGTAAGCAGGTGCCCCACCTTTGATTAGTTATATTGTATGATTGGGGATGAAAATTCTATTTGATTGTATCCGGGCATGGTGGTTTTGGTTGGCGATTGTGAACATCCCTTCTGTTTTGAGATTAATGTATTGGATTTGTTGGGATAGTGGATATCCCTTGGATGGGTCTAGTGATGTTTGTTGTAGGATCACTATTCTTATATCTTGTTGTCTGTTGAAAGGGATGAAGAATATCCCATTGAAGAGCATGTGTAAATTGTGGAATTTGATAATAATAATGATGAAATGGCAATGTTTGAGATATGAAAACATTTAGCATGAATTGAATCTCTTTTGGAAATGAATACAATGTATCTGGATTATTGATTATATTTTGTTATTACATGCCTACTTAATTAGTTGCTCGGACTCACGCCTTCTTGTTTATATTTATAGCTGACAGGCCAAGTGAAGAATCCCCATTATTGATTGGGACTGGTAAGCATGGCGAGAAGACATATTCTTGTGGTGTGAGTGAAGTTAGGATTAGAATCCCATTGTATGTGTATCATTGTATTTAATGATTTCAATTGATGTACAATTGTAATTAATAGATTTTAATTGAGGTGTATTTGATATTGAGAAACTAAGTTAATATATTGTTAGTTGTGGCATGTATAAATGACATAATTATCAAATTGTTAATGGATTTTAAGGATGTAGATTGCCATCGTGATTCTACCCAGATCCTGGGCTATAGCTGAGTGGGTGTATATGTTTAAACTTTATATTATTGCTTTATTATATTTGATAAATATTTGTATAAGTTAAACCCTAATAAATTAGGGCATACTCTATACTTTTTCTAAAGAAAATAGTTGGGTTCCAAAATGAAACTCTAGCAACCCTCGCTAAGGGCAATTCTAGGTGAAATATAGTATAAAATGATAAGTCGCACCTCGAAAGGTGGGGCATGACAGAATGATATTAGAGCCTTGAACTTATCTAAGTGATAAGTTTAATTTGAGAAAAGAGCCCAAAACCATGATGGCATTGGCTTTTGGAAGAAATAGATAATGACTTGCCAATAAGAGTATATAAATATTTGAAAAATATGGAAGAACATTGAAATGGAAAGGAATTGTTATTTGTATGTTAAAAGCATGAGTTAGGGAATTGAGGCACTAACCAATTGATAGAAATGATGAATTGATGAAAATGGTGTAGTGATGGTCTAAAAATAGTTTGATTCAGTATTTGATTAAGATGAAATAACAAAAAAATTTTATGATCATAGTAGCACAGGAAAGCGTAGTGATGCTTATATGAATCTTATTTGAATGTTTGATGATGCTGATATGTATCTTGTGTGAATAGTTATAGTGTTATTACCTCATGAAATATGTGAATTTGAAATGAAGAAACTATACAAGTTTCATAAAAAAGTCTTGGGAATTGAATTCAGTTCGATTATTGAATTGAATCATGATGGAATTATTGGAGTCCTTTGGTTAAAGGGTGTATAAACTTTGTTAGGTATTTGATTATTTGATTGCACACGGCATGCTCTTTGATAAATTTTAAATGTGATGGATAGTATGTTTGTCCATGATTGAATAAAATTTGTTTGTGAGAACTTGAATTGCATGAATTGGATAAGAGATAGTAACTATCCCATTTGTCTAATTATATGGATTGTAAGTGATGTGCAAATGTTATGAATTAAGAGAACAAAAGTACGTATTTTGGATATTGTTTGTAAGTTGTTTAATTAGCTATTTATGAAATTGCAATGTTATTATGACTGTATGATGAAACGAGACAAATTGCAATTGATAAACTTATATATCCCCTAGGATAATTAATTAATAATTGGATGTAATTGGTTAAAGCTCATAGTTTGTTTTGATGAGATAATTTAGTATGAGTTTGCGTTTAGTAATTTAATTGCAAATTGAATGCATGCTTAGATTTGGATATTGGTGAGAATACCCTTATTATGGATACCATTTTGATTAAGTTTTATGGCGAAGGAAACTTGGTAGGTGTATAATATGAAATTATGTGATATGCCCTATAAGGCATTTGGGTTTGTGTAGTGGTAGGATAATTGGAGTTTGATATGGTGTCGCGATGACACGAAGATATGGATAGGTTGGTTTGGATTTGGTTATTTGATTAGCTATCGGATTGAGTTGGCCATTAGTTATTTGATCGAGGTTTGGATAATTTTCTATTTAATATTGGTTATTTGATTGAGGCTTGGATGCATGACTGAGGTTCATGCTTAGATTTGGATGCCTCTTGGATTGGATAGATATGTATTTGAGATTAGGACGCCTACTAAAATTTTATTATTGTGTATTTGAGGTTTGGATACCTATCGAGTTGGCTACTTTAATTGTTTGAGATCTCACCCATAACAAGGCTTTGTTTGATTATGCTACTAGTGATGGTGAAGAGGCCTGATCAACCTATTGTATGTGGACTCCTTTGCTTATTTCATGAGTGTGGATGGAGAACTTGTAGCTCCTTGGTTGCAATGAAGGCTAGATACCACGTGGTCATGAATCTCGCAACATTTGTAGACAAATGACAAGGACATACCAGAATATATTGAGTTGTAAGGGAGTTGAGTCCACTTGATTGTGGTTGTCACTTGATTGTAGTTTAGACCACTTGGTTTGGATGTGGTTGCCACTTGATTATGGCTTAGACTACTTGGTTTGGATGTGGTTGCCACTTGATTGTGGCTTAGACTACTTGGTTTGGATGTGGTTGCCACTTGATTGTGGTTTAGACCACTTTGTTTATGGTTGAGTCCACTTTGATGTAGCCTCCTGAGCATGGTATTGGTTGAGAGCAGGCAAATGAAAGTATAGAAACATTAGTTCGTATAGGCAAAAATGATAGTAGCTCCATTTGCATGTGTGAAATCGATTGAGTGATGGAGGGATGATGAAACCTATAAAAATGGTAGTATGAGATGAAATTAGATAATGAAGATTGTGAAATGGTATTGCCATTATTTGATATTGTTGTATTGATATTGATATTGATATATGCTATGATTATATGATATGGTATGAAATGATTGTACTTTGAAATTATTGAAATTGCATGTGTGTTGTGATATGGATTATATCAGTATAGTTTGAATGACATCCAATCAATGCCATCATTATAATGGAAGAGGAATTGAAAGATCAACCAGTTGTGATATATGCTTCTTTGATATTACTCATGATTACGTAAAGTCATAATATTAGTTCTAAAAAGATCACAAAGAGATAAAGTTGTGTGAACTAAATTATTATAATTGTTGATTGAATAAATAAAGTGTTTAGATTTTTTTGAGATCGCTTAATTTGGAAATCTTGAAAGTATTGGATTAGAGTTGAATTGAGAAAGTGATTTTCTGATGGTACTAAAAATGAAATTGTGTATAGATGTATTATATATAACATGAATGATAGATTGTTTCAATAAATTATGTATAGGATTTGATGATTGTATAAGTTGTCATGTATGTGACTAGACAATTAGACATTTGGCCCTTTGTGACACATTATAGAAATTTGGTGATAATTACATATTTTTGACATGATTGATGCAAATTAAATGATGATGGTGATATAAGTTTTGAATTAAATTGCAAATTAAAGAAATCATAGAACAGTTTATAGTATTGAAAGTTTCGAGGATGAAACTTTTATAAGGAGGGGAGTCCATAACACCTGTGGTGTTTGAAATCTACTCATGTGAAAATGGGTAGAGTTTACTCTATGAATTCGATAAATTTCACTATTTTTAGATATATAAAGTTAATGAGAAGAAAAAGAACTAAAATGATGAATTTGGAAAAAATCATATTTGTGATCAATGTGAATGGCCTAAGATAATTATTATGTATATTATAATGTGTGTGAAACATTAGTTTGAGTTTTGGATGTATTTTGGAATGAAAATGGCTTATGGAGTTACGTATGATAGAAAATTCGATTAAAAAGAACTGAATAGGTAATTCTTGACAATTGACTTCAAATTAGGTAGTGAATGGTATGAACATAATTCAATTCATGTATGTGATGTGTGGGAAGTTATTATTGGGAGAATTGAAATGTTTTATGTAAAAAGGGAGCTATGATAATTTTTCATAAGTGTAAATGCTGAATTTGAAAAAGGGTTCATTATGATTGATTTTTGACATGGATAATAGACTAATTTGAAAATGTGTTCAACATTAAAATTATGTAGATCATGAAATTATCTATCCAATGGAAGAAAATAACTTGATTTCGATATCATATGAGGAAGTTAAGGCTAATACACCAAAACTATTCCAGAAGACTAAAAAATAACAAGATGAATGAGATGGGTCAAATTTATCAAATTGTTTGCCATATTTGTGGGATGATTTGGAAAATGTTGTCATTATAACAATTGTATCCCTTGAAGTTATCCTTCCAATGCCTCAAAAATTAGTTAATTTGGATATCTTATGTAAAAGTTATACTCAAATTACTAACAGTGTATTAGGGCAATAGGTTAGTGTCGCGACATAAAGAGGCAATGTCGTGACACAGGTTTTCCATGTCGCGACACTAGGAAATCAGCAAAGTTTATATAACAACATAGGTTTTCTATGTCGTGACACTGGCTCTGGCCGGAGTACTAGAAGATCCAATCTTTTTAAGCCCTAAGCCCATTCTATTTTTCACTTTCCATTCTGTTCTTCTTCTCCTAGCTCCTCTATACCTCATTTAACACCTATTTTGCTAGAGAGCATGGGGATTAGGTTGGGTAATCTCCCTAGCATGCCTTTCGGCTTGAATTTTTGGAATTTGGGTAGTAGAGAATGGAAGCAGATCCATTTTTCTATAAAATGGGAGGTGCAACATGAAGCTGGGAGTTAGGTTATTCAATTGAGGAGGACGGCTATGTTTGTAAGTGACGGTAAGCCCAATCTCCCAACCGAATCTTTGATTTTAGATTTTTAGGGTTTGGAGAAATGATGAATATTTGCTCTTAAATCGATGTGTATGATTATAAATTCATAGGGGAGTGATTCGATAGAGTGATTATCATGATTTGGCATGAGATATTGTGAATTATGAACAGCCAGGGTTTTGACAAATAGTGAAATTTGGGGATTTTGTGAATTTGTTAGAATTTTCATAAGATAAATGATTAAATGTGTGATTATGATATTTTAAGGCATGTTTAGGTCAATTTGGGCTAGTGGAAATAAAATTTGTGTTATGCCCTAACTAAGGTTTAAAGAAGATGTATGTATTTGGGCCATGTAAGCAGCAAATTGATGGTAATTAGATTGTTACGAAAGTCAATTAACTGTCAGTTATATTGTATGATGATTTTATATGATTGGGAGTGAGATTCCTTATGAAACTTTCTTAAATATATTAAATTTCTAATGTTCTTATATAATATGGATATGAATAGCCTATATGGCTTTATGATGGTAAGAGAGATTAAAAGTGTTTATGCTTAAAAATGATATGAACCATGATAGAATGATATAGAATGTCTAGTGAATAAGGATTTGATAACCTCATTGATTGGAAATGTACAAGAAAAGTAATTGTTTGCCTTGATATATTTGAGTAAAATCATCTTGTAATTGAACAAGACTATTACCCTGTACAAGATGATTTGAAAAGAATGAAAAAGCTCAGAGCTTGATAGTGATGATTGGGACTAAAAGCCTGAGGTAATTAGGTGGCCCTCCTTTGATTAGTTATATTGTATGATTGGGGATGAAAATCCCATTTAATTGTATCCGGACATGGTTGTTTTGGTTGGGGATTATGAACAACCCTTCTGTTTTAAAATTGATGCATTGGATTTGTTGGGATAGTGGGTATCCCTTGGATGGAGATAGTGATGTTTGTTGTAGGATCATTATTCTTGTATATGGTTGTCTATTGAAAGGGATGAAGAACATCCCATTGAAGAGCATGTGTAAATTATGGAATTTGATAATAATAATGATGAAATGGCAATGTTTGAGATATGGAAACATTTAGCATAATTGAATCTATTTTTGAAATGAATACAATTTATTTGGATTATTGATTATATTTTGTTATTACGTGCCTACTTACTGAGTTGCCCGGACTCACGCCTTCTTGTTTATATTTTTATCTGACAGGCCAAGTGAAGAATCCCCATTGTGGATTAGGACTGGTAAGCAGGACGAGAAGACATATTCTTGTGGTGTGACTAAATGTTGGGATTAGAATCCCATTGTATGTGTATCATTGTATTTAATGATTTCAATTGATGTACAATTGTAATTAATAG